>PVJH01029448.1:0-15366 GCA_004026705.1 Nesogale talazaci
CAGGCACTGTGAGATATGACAAAATAATAATAATTTATAAATTTTCAAGGACATATATATACACATATATATGGTTCATCTTAGAGACATCATTGCCATTTTTTGTGAGAGCATTATCAATCACCTGGGGAAACCTGGGGCAACACTTCCACTGCCCTCCAGTTAATGCGGGCTCACAGCAACTGCATCGCGCAGGGCACGACTCCCCTGGTGAGTTTTTGAAGTTGCAAACCTTCACAGAAGCAGAAAGGCCCTTCTTCCCCCATGGAGCTAGCTGGTGGTTTCAATGTGCTGGCCTGAGGCTAGCAGCCCAATGTGTAATTGCTCTACATTGATAGTGCCGTGGGTTTAGCGAATGGTAGAAAACTGAAAACACTGTTGAGGAAAAGAAATCGTGCGTACACATCAGCTATGAACCATAAAACGTGAGTTGTTGACTGTACAGACTGAGTTCTTAAGTGACTAGACACCCCGCACACAATTTGAATTGGTGGCAGGGCCAATCTTCCAATAATATTCATTCACAAGAGCAGAGTCAAGCGGTACGAGCCCTCAGTGAAGTGCGCTGAAATATACAACTTCCTCTAGCTTAAAGGTTTCCTCCTCCCAGCCATCATGATCCCAATTCTACCTGACAAATCCATCTGAACTGGAAGAGGTACACTGGTACAGACAGAGAGATACAGGAGATACAGGGAACCCAGGGCAGGTGAACGCCTCAAGTCAGTAGTGAGAGTGGAGATACCAGAAGGATGGAGAGAGGGTGGGGTAGAAAGGGGGAGCCAATTACAAGGACCTACATATAACCTCCTCTCTGGAGGACAGACAATGGAGGGGTGGGTGAAGGGAGATGCCCAGCAGTGGAAGATAGGACAAAATAACAATAACTTATAAATTAGCAAGGGTTCATGAGGGAGTGGGGAGCAGGGAGGGAGGGGAAAAGCTGAAGAGCTGATGTCAAGGGCTCAAGTAGAAAGCAGATGTTTTGTGAATATATATAGTGATGGCAGCAGGTGTACAAAGGTGCTTGACACAATATATATGTACATATGGATTGTGATGAGCATTGCAGACGTGATGGCAACGAGTATGCAAATGTGGCCTGCATACAATTGATGTATGTATGGATTGTGATGGGAGTTGTATGAGCCCCCAATAAAATGATTTATAAAAAAATAAAGGGGGAAAGAGGAGTTTATACCAAGGGCTCAAGTAGAAAATATTTGGAAATGAATATGGCGACATGTGTACAAATATGTTTGATGCAAATAATGTATTAAATATTATAAGAGTTGTAAGAGCCCCTAATAAAATATTGAAAAAATATACCAAACAAAAAATATATCTGAACTTAGTATTGTTTCAAATGCTGATAAAAGGTGTGCAAATTAATATCACACTCTTTTTAAAAGAATCATTTTAAATATAAGTCTTAAATGTAAGTCGAACCTTACAATTTCACAAATAATAGAGCCTTTTAAATGTCCTAAAGATATACATATCCCAGCATTGGCTGATTAAACTTGTTCATAGGCACAACTTGGTGACATCAATTAGTCATGGTGTGCAATAATCATCACCAATGTCCCTTGTCAACTTTTCATCACTCTGAACAGAAACTCAATGAAGATGGAAAATTTGGGGCATTCTAAGAGTTTGATATTCATTGTAAATGAGGGGGATTGTGGTGCAGCCCAAAGCCCCTCTGAAGGCAACTGGACAACCCCTTACAGAAGGGTATATGGAAAATTGCCTAGTTTATGTTTGTGGGTATATATTTCTGCTTACTCATGAACTTATTCAGTGTACACACACTGAACATCTAGTCTCTGGGCCCTGAGACCCCCATTCTAGGCACTGCTGCTGTAGTAGTAAGTAAGGTTAACATCCCTGCTTTCAAGGTCTATTTACAAAAAAGACACACCTTAAATTGTAATCAGAAGTAAAATTCTTTAAAAATTATTAATTGAGAGTTAATACATATACCATGCCGTACCATTCCATAGTTCAATCGCATCAAGTGGTATTGTACGATTGCTGCCATAATCAGTTTCCAAGCATTCTTTTCCTTCTTGGACTCCCTGATATCCTCTCCTTTCATCACTGTGTCTGCCACCCTACCTGCCACACCCTGACACCCTTATTCTACTTGCTACCCTATAGGTTCATCAATCCAGGGTCTCGTATACCGAGAAACAGAAAAACATATGACACAAATTCAAGATGTGTCCCCAAGGACATATTACATCTGAGATAAACCCTGCCATGAGCAGACAAACAAAAAACCAAAAGTGCAGAGTGTTGAAAACCAGACCAGGTCCAGCATGCCTCAGACAGGGGGTCGCCTGACAAGGTTGTACCTGTCAAGTCAGGCTTACCCGTCTGATCTACATTCACCCTCCAATGTGCTCTGTTTACTAACCACTTTTCTCTCATCCCTCTATGTTAGATAAAGGGAGTTCACTGAAGGTTTGTTTCCTAGATAGTTACCCACAAATGTATCTTTGGCTCCTCCTGTCATCCCTAGCAGAAGTAAACTTCATTATCAAAGACAGGATTTTGTTGTTTTTGTTTTGTCTGTCACCAATTATTTCAGATTGCCATATTGCAAAAGAAATGTTTTCATTTTTCCCCTCACCAGGTATGAAGCTGGAAGTGTGATTATAAAACAAGGACATGTACCACTCGAATGCTACTTGGTTCTTGCTGGACATTTAAAGGTCATGTCGAGTAGTGCAAGCATGAACAAAAATTCCAAGTCTGAAATTTTAAGTGAGTTTGAAGAAGGTGACTTCCTAGGGGTAAGAATTGTCTCCATTTCTCATGATCTTTTTAAATTTAGAAAAACATTTTTTGTGTGTGTGATCTGAATGTCATTGCAATGGAATAATTAACACAATGTGCTATTTAGTATTGTTCTTAAATATTCATTGTCATTAGGGAATTGTTTTAGTCTGGGTAGACTAGAAGAAAAAAAAATCACAGACTCTTATATGTGTTTAACAGAGAGTTTTATATAAAGGATAAGTGTACATTAAGAAAGCATTCCAATTCAGTGCTGTCCAAACCCATAAGTCCGACATTATTCCATATGTTAAACACCAATCTACAAAGTCCTCCTCAAAATCACAAAACATACACAACGCAGAAGCAAAGTTGAATCAGTGGGCATGTAAGCATCTCAGCACTGGCAGGGTTCTCTGCACCAAGGGCTGCTTCAGAGGAGGTGCATGTGGCTTCTCCTCAGGATGTCTTGCAGGAAGTAAGCCTTGCCAGCTGAGGCAAGGAACTAGTGAAGGCAGCCACACACTGGTGCCACTATTAGAGAACAAGAGACATGACCATTGAGGCTCATCGAGCCACTTAGCTCGCCACCCTTCGAATACACTGCCCTTCAATTCATCCCACGTGTTTTCATTGGTGGAGTCGGCACAATAAACTTTATCACAGGAATTAAAAATGAAAACTCTGCTGCCAGTATTTTAAATACTAGCAGGGTCATCCAAGATGAACAGGATCCCGTGGAGCTTCCAGACTAAGAAGAGATTATGAAAAAGGAATAGGTTTTGAGTTCTGAGGGCTTAGTCAGTGAAGACTTTGTTAATAGCAGTGAAACCTTGTTGGATACAGTGCCAGAAGATGAGTCCCTCAGGGTTAACGGCCCCCCAAATACTACGAAGGAAGAATTGTCTCCTCAGAGTGGAGTCCGACATAATGATGTGGGATGAGCAGAGCTTTGGGGGACATATATTTCTTGATGGAGCTTGACTCAAAATGAGAAGTCTTTGCTGCTAGGTGCCATCAAGTCATATTTATGACCCGTCGTGACCCCGGACTCAACAGGAGGAAACACGACGAGGGCCGGTGCCAACCTCACAGTTGTTCCCATGCCTGAGCCCATTGTTACAGCCGCCTTGTCAACACGGAATCCGCACAAAGCATGACTCCAGGAAAACCGAACTCATCGCAAATGAAAGAGAATGCACCAGGCACTCGGGATGGGCCATTTTGAATCAGATCAGAACATGGTTAACCCTGCCGGGAATGACAGTTTCAAGAGGTCTGGCATCAAGTTCATCATCATAAAGAGCATTTCAACTTCTAGTTTGAAGTACAATGCTCTCTGTGATAGGATATTATCGAAATATTTATAAGAAAGTCCAGGTAATACGACTATTCCTCATCTTTATTCACAAACCAGTGACGCTAATGATGAACAAATTAAAGAATCGTATTAAGTTCCAAGCATGTAATCAAGACACATTGATGATTATTGGCAGTTAGATAGAATGTAGAAGTAGGAAGCCAGAAAAAAAGGACAGTTGTTGGACAATATGACCTTCGTGAGAGAAATGAATCAAGAATGCACACAAAAGAATTTTACAAGACCAACCACTTCTTCATTGCAAATACCCTTTTCAACAACATACACAGAACTCCATCATGCCTGTCCATTTCTCACTGGGGTGGCTTCTGTGTTACTGTGAAAGCCCTGTCACTGGTATTTCAGATGCCAGCAGGATCACCTAAAGGGAACAGGTTTTAGCAGAGCTTCCAGATGAAGACGGGATCAGCTGCCTACTTTGGAGGAAGCAGCCCCTGAAAACCTTATGCATAGCTTTAAAACATTGTTAGATACCAACGGTCTAACGAGTGAAAAGAAAACCTGGTCAGAGATGGTGCCTGAGGATGGGCACTGAGGTCAGAGGACACTCGAAACGTGACTGAGGAAGAACTGCTTTCTGGGAGTGGAGGTGGGTGATGTGAATGGAGTAAGCCCTGTAGGAGTTGAGCTATTGGGACTTTTCATTTGCGGATGGGGCACGACTCAAGGTAAGAAGAAATAGCTGCAAAAATATGCTAATGTTTGGAACTTGGAATGTGCAAAACATAAATCTAGTAACATTGGAGGTCATAAAAAAATGAAATGTTACCCAGAAAGGTTGGGATCTTATGCATTAGGGAGCTGAAATAGACTGATGTTGGCCATTCTGTATCAGAAAATCATATGATTTCCTATGCTGGGAATAATAACACAGCCAAGAGGGATGGCATTGCATTCATTGTAAAAAGGACACTGCACAATCAATCTTGAAGTAAAATGCTGCATGTGACAGGATTATAGCTAGCTCACAGAGTGCTCTTCAGAGGCAAGAATGGCGAGGCTTTGTCTTAAATACTTTGGACAGATTGTCAGTAGAGGCCAGTCTCTGGAGGAGCACATCATAATTGTGAACGTGGAGGGGCAGCCAAGAAGAGGAAGGCCCTCAAAGAGCTGGATCGAGACAGTGGGTGCAACAATAGTCTCCAGGATAGGAACCACTATGCGTATCACACAGGACTGACTGAGCATGGTTTGTTTTTTTTCTGTTGGGTTGATGTGGGTCAGAACCTACTTGATGGCACCTACCAATGGCGACAAACAACAGCCGCATACATGTGCCACGCTAAATGGAATAATAGCCTATCAAATTGATGACATTTGTTTGGAGAGACAATGGAGAACCTCGATATTAGCAGCCCAAATGAGATCAGGTGACAGTGGTGGGACAGACCCCCGACTCCTCATATGTAAGTTCAGGTTGAAGTTGAAAACAATCAAAGAAGTTCATGAGAGCAACAATAAGACCGTGAATGTATCTCGCTTGAATTTTGAGAACAGCTATGACATTGAACATTAAGGATGGGAGTTGTGGGACGAGATCAAGAACATTACACAGGAAAAGAGACAAAGTTCATTAAAAACACAAGAAAGACCAAAGTGAATGTTGGAAAAGACTCTGGAAGTCACTCTTGACCATCGAGTAGCAAATGGAAGAAAATGATGAACTCGAAGAGCTGAACAGAAAACTTCAAAGGGCAGTTCAAGAAAATAAAGTAGATTATTATGATGAAATGTACAAAGACTGGAGTGAGAAAGCCAAAAAAGAAATGACAAAAAAAACCTTGTATTTTAAAACAAGTTTTAATACAAATACTACATTTTTTTCCCCTAAGCATTCTCATTGTTAAATTATGGCATCATTGGAAAAAGTTCCTGGTAGATTAAGCTGACTTTTCCCCCTGCCCCCTCTCCTAAGCTGACTTTTTAAAGGCATTGATTAAAGAGCTAACCAACACATAGCCAGGTGAGCATTATATTCTAGAGGTGTTTAGAACCTTATAACTCTTTGTGAACTTTAAGGATCTTTCTCAGAATCAGTGTCTGTAAGAATTAGGTGCAGCAGAGGTGAGCAGGCACACCCTTTCACTTGGTGGTCTTGGTTGTTAGCTTTTAAGAAGCCAGCCCCTGGTTCCTGGAGACATTATTTCTGATAGGATTGAAATGTGAACCATAGAGATTAGGGGGCTGATTTTCAGAAGTAGATTGCCAGACCTTTCTTCCTAGTCTGTCTTTCACTTTGAGCTGTAATAAATGGAGAGCCAACAAGGTAGTTGACCTACTCATGTTCACAGTGTAGTTTGTACCAGAAAGAGAAGTAGAATCCTATATCTCATGTTTCCTTTCACATCACTGGGGGGGCCTTTTTATATGTTGGTCATTACAACGTCATTGATTTTCAATTTAGGGGAAAAACATGGAAATCATCCAGACTGATAGTTATCAGCCTTTATTTTAAAATCATATCACTTTCCCACAATACCCTACTCTGATTAAAACAAAACAAAGCAACTACTGTCCTTTTTTTGCTGTTTTTGAATATAAACACAGCAGAACATACACCAATTCAATAATTCTCACCTGTACAATTCAGCAATACTGATTATATTCTTTGAGTTGTACAATTATTCTCACTCTCCTTTTCTGAATTCTTCCTCTATTAACCCAATTCACTGTCCCATAAGTTTCCCATTTAATCTTTCAGCTTGCTATTGTCAATCTGATGCCATCTAGTTATATCTACAAAGAGTTCAATGCTCAAGGCAGACACGCTTCACTAGTGAAAAGAAACTATTGTCTGGTTGAATACTGTACAGAAGTATTCTTTTGTTGGTGCTGATGAAATATATTTATCACACAACTTTTCCAATTTAACTTTTCATAACTCTACAGTTTACTGATGGCCCTTGTCTTCACTGACTGGGCAACCCTACCTTTAATCAGTGATATATTTTCATTATATCCTATCATGAATTGAAACTCAGAACTTTATAAACAATATCTCTCTTTTCCCACCCCACTACATCCCATTCTGGTAGCCTCTAAGAAACTTTAGTCTAAACAAATGAGCCATTTATTTTCTTCTTTTAGAATGGATTGACCTAAGATATTTGCCATTTTGTAATTAATTTATTTCATTTAGCATAATGTCTCCTCATTCCATCTATATTGTTGTTTGTATCAAGACTTCATTTCTCTTACTGATTGTGTAGTATTCCCTTGCATGTACACCATATCACATTTTGTTTATTAATTCAACTATCAATGAGCACTTAGGTTGCTTCTGTTTAAGCTATTATGAAGAGTGCTGTGGTAAACACTGGTATACAAGTCTCTGTTTGAGCAAATGTTTTTAAGTCATCTGGGTATATTCCTAGGAGTGGAATGACTGGGTCATTAGGTAATTCTATTTCTAGTGCTTTGAGGGCCCACCATACTGGTTTACACAACAGCTGTGCTTTTTTGCATTCAAGTAACAATGGAAAAGGGTTCTGATTTTCTTAAAGTCTCACCAAAATGTATTATTTTCTGTTTTTAGCACAGTGAGTGTGAATTGGTACCTCATTATGGTTTTGTTTTACATCTTTGATGACTAATAACATCCTTTTATGCATTTGATGGCTATTTGAACATTCTTTTTGGTGAAATATCTATACAAATATTTCCCCCATTTTATGATTAGGTTATTCATCTTTTTGTTAAGTCAATATGAATTTTCCTTATAAGGTTCTTATCAGATACATGGTTTGAAGATACTATCCTCCCAGTCAGTTGCTTGTCTTTCCTTTTTTGGGGAGTGATGTCTTTTGATGAAAAAGTTTTTAATTTTTATAAGGTTCCTTTTATTTCTTTTGCCTTTCATGGTTTTTCACTTTTGCTATTTTATTTGATCATCTATTGTTCAAGGCTTGTCCTGACAGTATTGCATCTGCATTTTCTTCTAAGAATTTCTTTATTTTGCAAATTTAGGCAAATTTAAAATTTACATGTATAATGTGAAGCACGAATCCCATTTCATTTTTTTTTGGGGGGGGAAGCACCATTGCCCTCTGGTGGAAGTCGGAGGCCCAGCCTTGCTCCTGGAGAGCTGCTGCTGGATTTGAACGAACTGCTAAGCCTGTGGGCCACAGTCCCGCACTCAACCACTATGCCACTGGGGCTCAGCCCCCCCTATTTCATTTTTTCTGCATATGAAGATCTAATTTTCCTAACACCTTTCATTAAAGAGATTCTTCTTTCACATCAAATGAACATGGCAAAAATCAGTTGACCACAGGTACATGGGTCTAGTTTTGACCTCTGCATCGTATTCATTGGTCAATGAGCATATTGCCGTTGCCACACTGGGTTGTTTTGATCTTGGTGGCTGTAGGATATCTTTCTAAATTAGGAACTGTGATTCTTCCTAATTTTGAAAGTCATTCTCAAACAACAACAAAACCAAAAAACAAAGAAACAAAACCCAACCACAATGCGAAAAGAAAATCCTTCTCTTTCATTGTTGCCTTAACAATTCAGGGCTTCTTGCTATTCTATACAAAGTCGATTGGTTTTTCTAATTCTGTAAAGAAGGAAGTGAGAGTTTTGATTGACATTGGAATTTTGATTGAAAATCTCATTGATTCTAGATTTCTTTGGCTAGTATTGCCAACTTAACAATATTACATCTCCTACTCACTTTGTCTCTCTACATTTTCAAATTTATAATCATAAAAGGTATCATTATTTTCTTTACAATCACCCTCCATCTTCTCTTCCACATTCTGATATCACGCCTCACTCCTGTTGTGTATCATGGTTCTAAGGTGGGTGTCCCTACGCTGAACTTGCCATCTTTAGAACTAAGCATCCTCGTTTCTTAGTGATAAAATGTTGACTGGAGGTTGGACACAGACATAGCAATTTGTATATTTATGCAGCTTGCCACTATTTCAACACATAAAGTACTCCTGAGTAAAGAATCATACTATTTTTCAGGGTTCTATCTTTGTACAGTAATTTGTACAAATCAATGCTGTTGGGAATGATATACCATATTTACCAGGACAGATCTTATTATCAATTCTGTAAGCTCAAGGTTTCATTGAAAAACCCATTCAAGTGACAAGATGCATACCTATAAATCTCCCAATTCCCAGATTTGTGTTTTTGCTTTTGTTTTTTGTTTTTGGGTATCACTGCCCTCAGGTGGTGGGAGTAGGAGGCCCAGCCTTTGCTCCATGGAACTGGAATTGAACCTCCATCCCAGTGGGCCGCAGTCATGCGCACAACCACTACGCCACCGGGGCTCAGCCCAGATTTGTGTTTTAAAACTGATGTCGGAACTTACATAATTCTTGAATATATACATTTGTTTTCCTTTTTCAGGAAATGTGCCTTTTAACTAAAGCTCATCGACCTGCTTCAATTTTATGTAAAACGGATGCAAAACTTTTGGTAATAAGTAAAGAAGTAAGTATTTGATTTAATTGATGGTATTAATAAAAACCAACTAATATTTTAAAGAAAATATTTGAGAATGCTGTGCAAACTCTATATTCACTTTGAAAATGAATATAAATGGTGTTTCAGTGTCTATATTTAGATCCAGATCCTTTGTGTTGTCGAAAGATGAATAATTTTATTACAATAAACTGCCGCAGGTACTGGAGTGCTTTCAAGGAGTGCTTTCAAGGCCATGGAAAGGTGTTAGATCTGTATCTGACAATTCTTGGGGGAGGGACTGGGGAGGTTGTGCTCAGCTATTAACTTAAAGATGGTGGTTGAATCCATATGTCGTCTATAGCTTGGATAAACTCCTGGTAATCTGCTTCTATAACATTACAGTTAAAGCTGAGCCCCGGTGGTGTAGTGCTTGTGTGCAGGACTGTGACCCACAGGGTTGGTGGTTCAAATCCAGCAGCAGCTCTCCAGGAGCAAGGCTGGGTGGGCTACCTACTCCCACCAGGACAGTGATTGCCCGTCCCCCCCTCAGAAAAAAATGATTACAGCTAACGATGCCTGTGGAGCTCAATTCTGTTCAGAAACATGTAGGTTTACATGGTAAAGACTACCAAAGGGGGGTTGTTATTGTTGTCCTTAATTATGATGAAACATAATAATTCCTTGCTGTTGATGGTAAAGCACAGGCTCTTCAAGTAGATGATTAGGCATGATAAAGTTGATGGCTAGATCAAGTGAGATGGCTACACATGATCAATGATAATTGCTTGCTGTGGAAGAAGACTGATGACTGGCTCATTGCTTGGTCTGTCATTTGAAGTAAAAATGCTTGTTCACAGGGACACAGAATGCTTAATGTTGAGGTAGGAGCTGCATCGAATTCTGTTGGCTGTCAGTCACAATGCATTCTATCCACAAGCCAGCTGCAAGTGGCAAGATGTTTCCTAACTTTTTAGGACATGATTATAAGTGTCTGATGAATCTTATTACAGGCTCAAGGGGGTCCTATCCATCGGTTTTTATTTTCAAGTGTCAGATAAAATAATTTAAGGCATATAGTTTTGAGAGTGATGGTGATTCAACAATAGCAACTGCATTTTTAATTTCTTTATTGTTATTACTCAAGACAAGTAGCTTTCTGAAGCATTTAGACCATGCATTCCTACTCTGCCTTATACGTCTTGATGTGCCAGGCACTGGAGTGATTGCTTAGTTGATCCCTGGGGAAAACTGAAGTGAAAGCATTGATTAGTCTCATTTTGGCAGAGAGCCCTTTTTAGCTTTTTGGCTGGCAGGGAAGTCTTCATTTTTTCATTAGGAGAACTAGTGGCATCAGAATCTTTGCACAGAGGCATTTATTATTATTATTAACATGATTATAAGTATTGTCTACTCACAAATAATGTTGATAAGTCATTCTGGAAGCAAAGGAATGGACCTGAATTCTTTATTTCAAATTTTCAAAATGGATGACCTTTTCAATACTTGTTTGGTAAAAGGTATAGAGATTCCTTCATACATCTGCTTAGATAACTCATTCTGGGATAGACTCCTCAGATTTAGAGTGGAATGCATTGCAATCCTCTTTGAAAATGTCCTGGGAAATTTCCTGAACATTTTAGTATTGATGAATATCAATTTAATAGATGCATACTGGGCGCTTCTCGACTGAACAAATGCGATAGAAACTTGATAGACTGCCTAGTGAGAGCCATATATACTTCAAATGTTCTATGAAAAAAAGCATCAGAAATACAATGATATGCAGGATGTGGTTTTCTTTTTAAATATTATATTTGATTTATTATTTATAGAATAAAAAACAAAGGTGAGTGCCATTAACCCAGTGACCTTTATTTTTTTACCTACTCAGGATAATGGCATTCTAATGGAAATATAGGAACACTAGGTATTGTAAATACATCCTCCATGATCAGTGGCATTGCTTGCTTCAGCCTCTGAAAGCATCCAATATAGTTCAACACAAATTGATAAGCAACTCAAAATTCTGTACCAAATGCACTAAAAAGTACTGCCAGTGTGTTAACATCAAGAAAATCAAATAAAGTTTCTGCTGTTAATCTTTCATTTTCTTGATGCATATCCTGTTTGTTTTATTAAAAAGTAAAGTAAGTTATTAGCTTTACTGAAGACTGAAATTGTAGACTTGCAGTAAATGTCACTGGGGTAACTCCACAATTACAGTGGTGTGCTCATATTTTTAAGTGCTAAGAGCATCTGCAGGCAATTCCATTCTTGAGCACTCTCACTGTGGGAACCACTCAAGCCTTTTGAGTGATCCTTTCTTTCTGATATTCCTATGATACAGATATTCCACACAATGCAGTGTTGAGTGGCTTTGTGGAAGCTGGAGGATAGAACCAAGGCAGAGAGAGCATCCAGTCATAACTAATTCACAACTGAGAACCAATCAAAACCAAATATAAGAAAACACATAGAAAATCCACCATCACCGTTGTGGGTCAAAGACTCTACGGAGATTCAGAACAGAAAGTCAGGGGAAGCAAGTCGTTCTCCGCCCCTGCTTTGGGGTTTTGGATGTCATTCTTAATAGCTGTGGCAAGAGACTATCTAATTCTGAGAATTTGTTCAGATCTTGAGGAGGAAAATGTAATTGCAGTTTTGCTTTGGGTCCTTTGTGTTCTTGTGTCACGGAGAGATTCCAGGGGGAAGCTGTCATTGGTGAGGTGCTGTTTTCTGCATCCGTGGTCTGTGGCTGGGTCTTCCCCAGTGTCTTAGTTTTCAACTGTTGCCATAACAAAAATAGCGTAAGTTTTATTTTTTTCACTTATTTGTTCAGGCCTCCAGAAGGCCAAATTCAAGGCATTGGCTCAAGAGGAAGATCTAGTCCATAGCCAGGTAGTATCTGTCATCTAATTTAAAAAATATATAACTCAGAGGTCATTGGGTTTAGGACCCACCTTCCACTCATATGACCCTATTAACACAACAAAGCAGATTTCATTTTCAAGATGCAATTACATCCACAGGTATTCAAAACACAAACACACTGCCATTGAGTCGGCTCAAGTCTCACAGCACTCCTTCAGCAGGTCTACCTTATAGAATAAAATAGAACTATCACAAAAATGTTTCCAAAATTTTACGGAAGCAAATTGACACATCTTCCTCCCAGAGACTGGTTGGAGGATTCAGATCACCAACTTTTGGGTAAACAATGGAACTGCTTTTTCTACAGATATAGGAGTTAGGATACGAATCCATATATTGTGTTGAGACACAATTCTGTCTATAACACCCAGTCAGAGACATGATATGAAAGAGACACAGAGTGTATGATTTTTCGTGAACTTTAATTTGTTCAAAAATTTAATACAATGTCCTGTACATTACCAATTACATACCCTTTTTATTTAGAGAGAAAACAATATTGACAATCCCTACTAGTTGTTGTTTTAATGTTCTTATTTGACATAAAGGAACTCTAGTGACATAAAAAGCTACCTACCTGTGGGCTGCTAACCACAAGGTTAGTGGTTCAAACCCACAAGCCAGTCCATGGTAGAAAGATGAGGCTGCCTGCTCCTGTAAAGACTCACTCTTGGGAATGCACAGGAATGCCTTAGAGAGTTGCTGCCAGTTGGAATTAACGCTATAGGAGGAGGTTTGATTTTTGTACTTGACACAAAAGGAGGTTGCCAACTGTACAGCTTACTCCTCTACCCCTGTAATTAAACAAAACTCAATTATCTGGTAAATCCCCCAATCTAGGAACCAGTGGCATTCTTCCAATGGTTTCATCTTTGGGATGATTCAGGTCTCGGTATTATCAAACAGTGTGCTGCTTCTAAATAATTACTTTGCTATTGTCTGGGCTGTGAGATCTATCCAGCCAGAATTGTTCAGTGCTTGAGATCCTGGGCTGTAAACCAAAGAGACCAGGGTTCAAAGTCCAGTGCTGCCATAGTGAGCTGTGTGACCATTCCAAATCTCTGACTGGGTCCCTGACTGGCACTATGAAGCACAAGATAGGGATGAGTTGAAGAGGACATTATACTGGTGAAAGTAGGCCAATACAAAAGGACAAACGTTGCATGAAAACCACTGTTATTAAACAAAAAATCAGTGGAAAGTTTTCACACTAAAAGGAACAGACTTCAATGGTTGTTAGAGTCGAGGAGAGAAGGAGGGAGAGGGATCACAGGGGCTAGTAATCCAATAAGAGAGAGATGGGGAAAACCTTTGAAAACTGGCAGGATAATAGGAGGTACAATACCTGCTATTGAACTGTTTAATGTCATGGATGATGTGCTTTGTAAGCCTTCACCTAGTTCACAAGAAGAGTTTTTAAAAAATATATAGATGCACACTTCTATGTATTTGATGTTATTAAGGGAAATTCCTAAAACAGAACTGTAGTATGTTTTAAAATACCAACTATTGCATGAGGTAAGATAAAATTGTTTCAGGACTTCAATTGTTAGAATTTTGAGAGCAAAGAGTGAAAGACAGTGGCTGCTTTGGTAAATCAGACACATTAACTGAAAAAAGTTTTCCTCCTTTAAAAACTTAAAAAAATTTTTTAAAAATAATTTTATTGGGGGCTCTTATAGCTATTATAACATTCAGTACATCATCTGTATCAAGCACATTTGCACACATGTTGCCACATACATTTCTAAACTTTTCCCACTTGAACCCTTGGTATAAGCTCCTCTTTTAAAAAAAAGCTATCCCCTCGACCCCCCATTTTTTTTTAAATGAATCAATTTATTGGGTACTCACACACCTCCCCCCATGATCTGTACATACATCAATTGTTTGTAGATCTCATTTGCACACTTGTTGCCATCATCACTCTCAAAATATCCTCTCTCCACTCAGGCCTCCAGTTCCAGCTCCCCATATTTCCTTTCCTTCTTACCCCCATGAACCTTTAATAATTTACAAATTGCTATTTCATATCTTATACTGTCCAATGTGTCCTTTCATTCACTTCCCTGTTGGCCATGCCCTAGAGAGGAGGTTATATGTAGATCCCTGTAATTAGTTCCCCCTTTCTACTCCACCATCCCTCCACCCTCCCAGTCTCACCACTCCCATCACTCATCCTGAGTGAATATCTATCCTAAGTTCTCCATGTTTCCGCCTCCAGTGTACATCCCCTGTTCTAGCCAGGCTTGTATGGTAGAACTGAAAGCATGATAGTGGGTGTGAGGAAGCATTAGAGAACTAGAGGAAAGGTGCATATTTCGTTGTTACTACACTGTACTTTAACTGGCTCATCTCCTCCCTTTAACCCTTCTGTAAGAGGATATCGCTTCACCTATTGATGGGCTTTGGGTCACCAATCTGTACTCCCCCTTATTTATAATGATATAATTTCAGTTCTTTAATGCCTAACACCGGATCCCTTCAATACCTTGTGGTTACACAGGCTGGTGTGCTTCTTCCATGTGGACTTTGGACTTTGTTGCTTCTGAGCTGAATGGCCGCTTGTTTACTCAAGCCTTTAAGACCCCAGATGGTTTATCTTTTAATAGCCGGGCACCATCAGCTTTCTTCACCACATTTGCACACATTTGTCATCAGTAATTGTATCAGGAAAGCGAGCACCCAATGTTATGGTTTTTAGTTCTTAAAACCTGATAACTGATCCGTTTGACAACTCATGGTCCACAGGCTGATGTGCTTCATCCATGTGGGCTTTGTTGCTTCTGAGCTGGATGGCCGCTTGTTTACTCAAGTCTTTAAGACCCCAGACGCTATATCTCCTTTAA
>PVJH01029448.1:15466-26096 GCA_004026705.1 Nesogale talazaci
GCCTAACACCGGATCCCTTCAATACCTTGTGGTTACACAGGCTGGTGTGCTTCTTCCATGTGGACTTTGGACTTTGTTGCTTCTGAGCTGAATGGCCGCTTGTTTACTCAAGCCTTTAAGACCCCAGATGGTTTATCTTTTAATAGCCGGGCACCATCAGCTTTCTTCACCACATTTGCACACATTTGTCATCAGTAATCGTATCAGGAAAGCGAGCACCCAATGTTATGGTTTTTAGTTCTTAAAACCTGATAACTGATCCGTTTGACAACTCATGGTCCACAGGCTGATGTGCTTCATCCATGTGGGCTTTGTTGCTTCTCAGCTGGATGGCCGCTTGTTTACTCAAGTCTTTAAGACCCCAGACGCTATATCTCCTTTAAAAAGTTTAAATAAGGGCTGAGTCCCAGTGGTGTAGTGGTTGTGTGGCTCAAATCCAGGACTGTGACCCACAGGGTGACCCACAGGGTTGGTGGCTCAAATCTAGAAGCAGCTCTCCAGGAGAAAGGCTGGGCTTCCTACTCCTACCAGAGGGCAGTGATGCCTCCCCACCCCCACCCCCACCCCCCACCAAAAGAAGATAAAAACTTTAAATTGGAAACATAATTTAAGTCCATACTTTTTCATTTTAGAGGTAACATTCCAAGCCAAAATCCAAACCCTTTCACATGGAGTTGATTCCAATTCAGGGTGGGTAGACTCAACATTTTTGTAGCCTCATCTTTCTCTGATGGAGCAGCTAGTGGTCTTGAACTGCTGAGCTTTTGATTAGTAGCTCAACACGTAACCCGCTACACCAACAAGGCTCCTTCGAAGGAAAATTGCAATATCTATAATATCCCTTTTTGACTTGTTACATGCCTCTCTCCTATAATAATTGATATTTTCATCCAGAAATTGAAATCTTTCCAATTCTTCTTATTTTCATATCAATGAAATGTGACTTGTTCAAGTTTTAAATGTATGTAACAGTTTTGGGTCACTTATTGATGACAGTGAGTTATGTTTTGGTTGGTATTGTCTTTTTATTTTCCTGGCTTTCAAGGAAGATACTTCATGAATATTTTACTTTCTATCATGGGTTGTAATCATGTAAATCAAGGGAGAAGTCTTCTAATAAGTGTGCAGTTTTATTTGTTATCAGGGATTTTCCTTGACGACCTTCATTAACTATATATTGCCATTTGGGTTAAATTATTGTTTCACCACGATAAATTGCATGCAACTGGTAGCTTATCTACAATGAGGTCTTTGGATTTCAGCCTAGTGTATTTCCTCACTTGGTGTTACACACTTGAGAATTTAATAAGTGTTGTTAATTTGTTGAGAAATATCTTGAAAACATTTCATCTATTCCCAAAGAGAACGAGGGAGGGAGCCCATGCATATTATAACCCCACACACTCTCCCACAGTAATTCCCCGCTAAGATCAAGTCAAACCCACAAGTCCCCCTGGACACTAAAATCCTTTAAGCGAATCCAAGAAGAAAAAAACACCCCAATTTCAACTCTAAAGCAGGGCAAATCACACTGCAATCGCATGCCAATGGCACTTCTAAAGATTTCTATTCATCATACCTAGATCACATGCCCCATCATATGCCCAATACCCCTGACACACCCCAATCATTTCTCGTACCTTTCAATCACATTCCAAGCTTGACCCTAACATGCCCCGATCACTGCTTACAGATTCCAGTTTTGGAAAGCCTGTGAAGCAGTTCTACCCTAGGCACATCAGTGTCCCCGTGAGTCAGAATCCATGCCAAGGGGGCTTGAGTTGGGGAGTCTTTATGGGATTTAATCATTAGGTCTTTTCTTCTCTTGAGAATATGGTGGATACTAACAGCTTAGTCTGTGGGATGAAGACAGGACTTTTCCACAATTATATACTTCAAAATATTAAGCAAACTATTTGCCAGCATTTAATTGGAAGCCAGTAGTTAGATATTCTCCCTGAAGCCCCAGTTATCTGAGGCCTTTGTGTGTCTCAATAAAGCTGACTCTCCTGCTGTTAGGATGATGGTTCCCTTCCATTGAAGCCTGTGGATTCAAATGCTGTTGTTAAAGATCTCTAGTGTAACCTGTTTAGTCACATCCAGGAGTCTGGGGTCTGGTCTTGTCACATGGGACTCTAATAGCTTCCTTTCCTATAACGTGTACATATAACACAACACCTTTGTGTGATGTATGCCCTTACCAGTAACTAGGGGCCTGGCCTGGCTCCAAAGGGTATATAAGGATTGGACATAAGAAGGAGGCTCTCTCTCCTGCCCCTCAGCACGGGATGCTCTTGGCTCTTTCCCTCATGTAATCCCTTTCCCCACTCATTATTTCTCCATGTGGATCACCTAACTAATGGGAGTGAGTAATGTACCCTCATGTGAAATGTGTCTCACTCATTATTTCTCTCTCTCATGTTCTTTATAACCTTATTATAATAAATAATAATTATCGCTATACAACTGTGTCTCTTGAACCCATGATGTATGTATCAGAAACTGGCTTCTTCTGATATTAGTCATTGCCCAAGAGCTTAAGTCAGCACACCCCCAGGCCTTAACTCTGCAGATACACAGTGTCTTGCCCCCACTCCCCACCCCCACCCACCTGGACAGTCTCTTCACTCTGAGACCTGCTCCCTTCCTTCTTGCTGCCCAACTCCACCCAGGAAACCCACACAGCTAGGCCACTGGGCTGAACTGGCAGGGGAAAGTCCATTAAGTAGGACGTTTGGCATGGACCCTACAAAATAGCGTGAAAAGAATTGATTTTCATGCTGCTTCTCATGGTGTGATTTATGAAAAGGTACCAGTTTTGAAATACAAACTTGGCCCTTCAAAGGTGTGTGAGGATGTGTGGGTGGGCAATCCCATGAGGCTTGGCCCACCCAGAGGATTCTCCTTGACTCTATCCACCTTTGCTGCCTTCTCCTGCAGGCTGTAGTGAGTCCTGAAGAGGCGTGTATGGACTCCAGGAGAGAATGCTACCTCTCCAAGGCACTCTGAGAGGGCAGCTTCTGGCCTGGGACACACATTTGGTTAATGATATTTGCCCTTATCAGTGATATTGGGGCCTCTGAGAGAAGGGAGTCGAGACCAATTGCTACCCTTTGCCTGAGTCATAACAACCACCAAAAGTTTGCCCTTGGGCCGCTGAGCTTCCACATCATGGTCCGGGCCTGAATCCTCATTCATCCACTCAGCTACCACTTCTCCAATTATTTGCTAAGGGTACAAATTGAATAAATATGACAGGGTATGCCCGCCCCCCCAAAATGGTTAAAAGCTCTACTAGATGGAGTTTTTATAGTACTACTCCTTTTTCCTGGTTGGTGAGTATCAAACAACCCTTTCTGAGTTAGTGCATCCAGCGGCATTGCCTGGGAAAATTCTCTCTAGTCACAGTGAATTTTTTTGTAAGAATAGTCTCTTGGCCATAGGATGTTTAGTGGGATTTAATCAAGGGCAATGTAGCAGCGAGAAAGTACTAAACCTGAATGAAGTGTGAACATGATGGTGGGACAAGAGGAAAGTAAAAGGAAATGGAGGAAAGGAACAGGAGGCAAAGGACATTTATAGAGGTCTAAGTACAGGCATGTACACAAGTAAATATATATGAGAGGGGACTAGAGCTATGGACTCATATCTATATGTTAAGAATTAAAACTGCAGAAGGACATTAGGCCACGACTCAAATACTCCTTCAACACAAGAGCACTTTGTTCTAATCGCCTGGCATTCTGTGACACTCACCATCCTGGCACGATCGCTGAAGACAAAGTGGGTGCATAAGCAAATGGGGTGAAGAAAGCTGATGCTGGTCAACTATCAAAAGATATACTGTTTGCGGTATGAAAGGCTTGAAGATAAGCAACTGGCCATCTTGCTCAGAGGCAACAAAGTCCACATGGAAGAAGCACACCAGCCTGTGTGATCATGAGGTGTAGATGGGATCAGGTATCAAGTAGCTAAGACCCAGAACAAAATCAGACCCAATTTGAATTGGGTTAGGGGGGCATGGAGAGGAGACCCAATGTCCATCTGGAGACAACTGGACATCCCTTCACAGAGGGGTCACAGGCAATAGATGACTTACTAGTCAGGGTGTAGTGTAGCACCAATGAAACACACAACGTTTCTCTAGTTTTGGGTGCATCCTTCCCCCCACTATCATAACCTCAATTCTACTTTACAAATCTGATTAGAACAGAACGTGCACATTGCTACAGATAACAGCACAAGATACAGGGAATTCAAGATAGATAAACCCCTCAGGGCCAACAATGAAAGTAGAGATACCAGGAGGGTTAGGGGAGGAAGGAAAGGGAAACTATCCCAAGGATCAATATTAGCCCTCTTCCAGGGGGACATAAAATGGAAAAGTGGGTGAAGGGCGATGGGGGTGATGTAAGATATGAAAATAATAAGCTATAAACTTATCAAGAATTTATGGGTGATGGTGGGGTGGGGAGGTGGGGGCAAGAAATGCAGCACTGATATCAGGGGCTTAAGTGAGAAGAGAATGCTTTGAAAGTAATGATGGCTGCATATGTGCAAATAAGCTTGACACAATGGATGAATGTGTGGATACGAGAGGGTAAGAGCTCCCAATTAAAAAAAAAAAAAGCAGTTTCTCTTGAACCTTGTTTTTGTGATGACCGATTTAAGAGAACAGCGTGTGGCTGTGACATTTTGTTTCCTGCTGAGGAAAAATGCCACCGAAACGGTTGTGATGTTGAACACAGCTTACAAGGACAGCGTTATGGGAAAAACGCAAGTGTACAAGTGATTTCCTCATTTTAAAAAAGGTGAAATGTTGATTGATGACAAACTTTGTTCTGGATATCCGTCAACTTCCCAGGTGGATGAAAATGTGGAATCATAGTGCATTTGGAATTTGTTCCACCAGATCAGACTGTTAATTAAGCTTTCTATTTAGAGGTTCTGTAAAGATTGCATAACAATGTACAATTAAAAAGGACTGATTTGGCCCATGACCACCAGAGGCAGTGATGCCCCCCCCCCCCCAAAAAAAAAGACTGATTGTGTCAGATGAAGACAGGTCTTGCCACCACAACAATGTACCTGCTCACATAGCGCACCAGTTTTTGGCAAAACAGCAAGCCTTTCCTGCTCCATGTACTTTTCTCTCCTGACCTCACTGTGTGAAACTTCTT
Organism: Nesogale talazaci; assembly: GCA_004026705.1. Classification (NCBI taxonomy): domain Eukaryota; kingdom Metazoa; phylum Chordata; class Mammalia; order Afrosoricida; family Tenrecidae; genus Nesogale; species Nesogale talazaci. The sequence continues at coordinate 20,647 of PVJH01029448.1, forward strand.
TTTGTTTCTGCAAATGTAAAAAGACATGAAAGGATGGTGACTTGATGATGTAGGAGTGAAGAAAAAAACAAGAGAGGTGCTGTCAGCCATCTAAACAGATGAATTTGAAGAATGTTTCCAAGACTGGAGTCTCAGAGTTGAAAAATATATTACGTATAATGGAGAGTACTTTGAAGATGATATGGTTGTTTTCTGTTTTGTTTTGTTTTTTTGTTTTTGGCATCACTGCCCTCTGGTAGTGGGAGTAGAAGGCCCAGCCTTGCTCCTGGAGAGCTGCTGCTGGATTTGAACCTCCAACCCAGTGGGCTGCAGTCCTGCGCACAACCACTACGCCACCGGGCTCAGCGTGATACGGTTGTTTTATAAAAAATTTAAATACATAGTTTTGAAAGAAAATCTTTTTTGTTCCTCCTCCTATGGTAGAAGGATATCACCCTGATGCACATCTTCACTGACTTTGAACCCTGTGGTGCTCACTTGCTCTGCTTGAATGATTACTTCACAATCTGTGTACAGGTTCTATATGAGCACAATGATGTGCTACGAAATTTCCATTCTTCTCAATATTATCCATAGTTGGTTATAACCACCCACAGAGTCTAATACCTTTCCATCATCAATAAAACACAAATCCTTATCCTTCTGGTATCCTCTGATTTCAACTAAGATCCATCTGATAACAGTCTTCTGAATCCTGTTTGAATTTCTGGAAGCTTCCCAACAATGTGTACCTGCAGCAGTTTCTAACTTATTTTTAGCAAACATTTATCCCTGTGTGATTCTAATGATTTTGTTCAATAATTTCTGTATTCTGTTGAATCACTTTTCTTTGGAATGGGTACGCATATGGACCCCTTCCCATCCATTGACCATCTGCCTTTCAAATGTCTTGGCATAGATTATTGAGTGCTTCCAGTGTACCATTCGTTTTTTGAAGCATTTCAATCAGTAATAGGAGATAGATAGGGATTAGAAATTACTGTTTCAGGGCTGAGCCCCGGTGGTGTAGTGGTTGTGTGCAGGACTGCGGCCCACTGGGACGGAGGTTCAATTCCAGCAGGGGGGCTGGGCCTCCTACTCCCACCACCAGAGAGCAGTGATGCCCCCACCCCCCAAAAAAAGAAATTACTGTTTTAGGGTTAGTTGGGTTATTAGGGCTATGCTTAGGGTTTAGAGTTTAGGGTGTGGTCTTAGGGTGGCTTAAACCAGTTTAGATTGGTTTAGGTCTGTTGATACGAGTTTATGAGCGTTAAACTTGTTCAGACTGGTTTAGGGAAGTTTAGAAATGTTTAAACTGGTTTAGGATTTCAAAAAAAAAACCTGGTTTAGAGTGGTTTAAGCCTATTTGGAGTGGTTTAGAGGCTGCATGGAGAATTAATGTATCAAAGTCGATGCATCAAAGACTAATTCATCAAAGGTTCTATTGGATCTGTTCTAGAATAGTGACTTCTAAACACTAAGGAATAAATGATCCCTGAGAAGGTGATTCATCCTCTCTGGAAGCATGCTGATTGTTTTATCTCATGCTCAGATTTTGCAGAATCTTGTCCTCGATTAGTACTTATAGGAAGGTGAGTGACTCAATCGCCTTATTCATGGTGCAATTATGGTTTTCCCATTATTCCACGCTGGTTCAGTAAGTACAACTCATTCGATCTGAGCAACTTATTCAAAAAGTCTGTAAGCCGTGTGACACAGAACCCTGAGTTTTACAGTTGAGCGAGCTAAGGGGCTTTGACACTCGTTTGTAACCTTGGACAATGGACTTGGCCTCCCTAAGCCATCATACCCTCACCTATAAATTGGGGATGAGAATACCTTTCATGCAAATTGGGTGTAAAATTAATTCAATTTAAATCAAGTCAAGTCATCCCTCAGTCTCTGCTAGGCATTGTAGATACCGTGGTGAACATCAGTTTGCTGTCAAGAATCCTACATTCAAAGGTGAGGGTCAAACTACCAAGAGATTCTGATAACGTAGGTGCATCTAGACTGTAGGAAGCACAAAGGGCCTTAGAAACTCAGGGGAGAAATAAATAGTTAGTCCAGTGGTTCTTTCCTGTGGCTGTCAGTTAGAATCCCCATTAGAGTTTCAAACTAAAACCAAGAAACAATGCTCTGATCACACTTCAAATCAGTTAAAGTAGAATTTCTGGGAAAGCATCTTCACTCACTGCCAATGATTTGATTCCAACTCAGAGTCACCCTATGGGACAGGTTAGAAGTGCCTCTGGATTTCTGAGACTAACTCTTTATGGGAGTAGACAGCCTCATTTTTCTCCTTTGGAGTGATTGGTGGGTTTGGACTGCTCTCCTTAGAGTTACCAACTCTATATGGAGCTCACTGTGCCCAAGGGTTCCTTGAAACCTGCAGCATGATACAGAATTAACCTAACATAGATAAGAGGCATTAGCTGACATGAGGCATTCTGGGGAAATAGAATTGTGTTAATGTAGAGGAAGAGTAAAACAGGAGGAGAATGGGGCTGGGGAGTTCAGTCAGGTACAGACCACAACTGTTTTGAATTACATTCTACAGATATGCTTGATGTAAAGTGTTCAATGCCTAGCACACAGTACAGGGATAATGATGGCTATTTGTAAGAAGACACTTGAGTTCTTAGATTCATTTACTTTCTAATTATGTCAGATCAAAGTTTGTAATGAAGAGTTGTTCTCAGAACATTTCAATGCATCAGTCATCTCAGTAGGAAGGAGAGTTTGCTGTGTCTGACTTACTAATTTTCGCCCCATTCGAGCTATGCACTCAAAGCCTAGATTTCAATATGCCTTTTTCTTGAGCCTTAGATGCTGAGCTTTAGCAGAGTGGGAATTGTTTCTATACTCACACCAACCAAAAAATAAAACTGGTTGCCACTAAGCTGATTCTGTTTCATTGCGACCCCAGGGGATTCAGAGTAGAACTGCTCTAAAGGCTTTTCATGGTTGTAAACTTTGAAGGAGACTAACCCTTTCTTCTGAGACACTCATTGATGAAGTCAAACCACTAGCCTTTGGCTACTGTATACACTCGAGTATAAGCTGACCTGAATATGAGCCAAGGCACCTCATTTTTTAAAAATCCCTTTACTGGGGATCCATACAACTCTTATCATAATCCATCCATCCATCCATTGTGTCATGCACACTTGTACATTTGTTGCCACCATCATTCTCTATATATTTGCTTTCTACCTGAGCCCTTGGTATCAGGTCCTCATTCCTCCCCACCTCCCCATGAACCCTTGATAATTTATAAATTACCATTATTTTGTCATGTCTTACACTTTTTGATATTTCCCTTTACCCACTTTCCTGTTATTCATCCCCTAGTGAGGAGGTTATATGTAGATCCTTGTGATCAGTTCCCCCTTTCTATCCCACTGTCCCTTCACCCTCCCGGTATCACCACTCTCACCACTGGTCCTAAGGGATCATCTGTCCTGGATTCCCTGTATTTATGGTTCCTATCTGTACTGGTGTACATCCTCTGGTCTAGCTGGATTTATAAGGCAGAATTAGGATCATGATAGTGGGGAGAAGGAAGTATTTAAGAACTGGATGAAAGTTGTATGTTTCATCGTTGCTACACTGCCCCTTGACTGACTCATATCCTCTCCACGACCCTTCTGTAAGGGGATGTTCCAGTGAGCCACCTAATTTTACCACAAAAACTGCATTTAAAATGTTCTGAAAAACTCACCTTATATATACTTGAGTATATATGGCAATAGTATGGTGTTTACAACTTTGTGCCACCCATGCAGCCAATTTTCATATTGGGAAATTGACAATATTTCTTCGCTGTTCTATTCTCTGAGATAGGGTCAAAATAATATACAGTAGTGTCTATAATCCAGAAAAACCAATCACTCTACCATTGAGTTGATTTGGATTCATAGTGACCCTGTAGATGGAGATAGAGTTGAAATGTCTATAGTGTGTGTGAAACTCCAAGGGGATCTCCACGACAGAGATTTACATAAACCAACAACAAAGAAATATCGCAATGTCATCAAGTCAGTTCTGACTTACATTGCTGCTGGTCTCTGCTGACCACATGTACAAAATATGTGAGAAAAAGTCTTCTAAGGTACATTCTGGCTGTACTTCTTCCAAGACACATCTCTTTGTTCTTTGGGCAATCCAGTACCTTCAATATGCTTCATCAATCTCATAGTCAAATGTATCAATTCTTCTGTGGTCTTCCTTACTTATTACATCACATAGTCACACATAAAATGATTGTTGTTCTACCAATTCTTTTTCACACAGTGATTCTGTGTATTTCTCCCATCTTCTTTTGATGCTTCCTCTGTTATCCAACATTTTGTTCATAGAGGTTTCCAATATTACAACTCAAATCTTGGATTCCCCTCCCTCCCATTCTTTGAGCTTCAGATACACCGAGCATGTTTGTTCTTTTTGACTTTCGAACTCCTGGTCCATTTAAGAGTGACCCTAAAATAGAGTTTCCAAGCCTATAAATCTTTACTGAAACAGATAACCTTATCTTTCTCTTGAGGAGCAGCTGGTGGGTTTGAACTGCTATGTTTGAGTCTATTGTTATAGCCTCTATGTCAATCCATCCTGCCAAGGGTCTCTCTCTCTCTCTCTCTCTCTCTTTCTCCCCTCTCTCTTTTTTGACTTTACTAAACATCCCGTCTTTCTCCAGGGGCTGGTATCTCCTGATAACATGTCCAAAGATGAAATTTTCCCATGTGCAATTCTAAGGCGCATTCTGATTGTTCTTCCTCCAAGATAGATTTGTTAATCTATTTGTTAATCTGGTCGTCCATGGTACTTTCAATATTCTTTTCCAACACCACAGAGAAGGGAAAGTTAGGTGATCTAGGTCTGTTTTTGCAGTTTCAGAGATTTCCTTGTCAATCCTTTGTCTAATGAGATGTCTACTGAGAGAGAACAGGCTCATATGAACTTACAAGGGAATACTGTGTGAATCTGAATGTTGATTTCTTAATTTTGATGGGGAATAACTTTTTCAAGTCACTAAAATATTTATTTTCATCATCTAATGAATCTTTCCAGTATCAGGGTGTCTGGAAGGATGAATTAACAGTAAGAGGGTTGCTCAGTGCAGAAAAAATTGATGTCAAGGATGTAAGTGGTCTCTGGGGATCTTTTATTCAAGCCAAGGACACTTGATGTAAGCCCAAATTGTGGAGCAGAGAGCACCTCAAGAATACCAGCTCAGACCCACACCCCCCAGATTCCATGCCTCCCCCTGGATGGGAGTGAGTACTTACTGCCAGTTCTTTTCTTTCTAAACTTCACTTTCCTCTGTGTCTAAGCAGATTACTGTTTCGGGTGACATGTTCTCTCATGACATAAGCACTGTATCTTCAACGTGAAGCCACAGTCAGACACATTCTTAGCTGTTTTACACATTCTTAGCTGTTTTGCCTCTTTAAAATGATTTTGTTAATCTC
>PVJH01029449.1:0-26011 GCA_004026705.1 Nesogale talazaci
TCGACACAGGGAAGGGAAATCCCATATGAGCCAGTGATCCTTCTGGTGGGTATATATTCTGAAGAAGTAGGAGACATAACAAAAACAGACAGACGCAGTCCCATATTCATAGAAGCACTGTGCAAAATAGAAAGAAGTTACAAACAACAAAAACCCATTAATAGAATGACTACAGAAACTTTAATACATGCACACAACAGAATACCACATATTATTAAAAACATTGATGAAACTATGAGGACCTGACAACATAGATGTACCTGGAGATAATCTAGAGCGAAGTTAGTCAATTAAAAAGGATAAATATTGCATGAGACCATTACTCTAAAGACAAAGAATAAGACAGAAGCAGCAACTATTCTCAGGTTGTATAAACATCTCCTGCTAGCCTCGAAAACAATGCAGTGGTTTGTCCACCTAATGCTTATCATTCATCCATCACCGTCTTCTTCAGAGGAGGACTCATCTCAAGAAGGATTAGGTGTTTATTTAAGGGGTAGAGAGTCAGGACCAAAGAGATCTTGCCATATAGCATTGTCCATAGTTACTTCAAATAATTTTAAAGAGAAATTATAGTGGAGCTTAAATTCTGAGCACTCAGATTACAAAAGGTTACGATGACAGTGAAAATCCAATATCTGTTTGAAAAGTCCTTGTGCAGATTAAGCCTCCGTTGAACTTCCTTGCGTCATTGACCAGGCATGTGATTAGTCTTGCCTTTAGAATGCATTGGAAAGTGGATTCCTACAGATATGGTTAGGTTAAATTTTAACATAGTATCATTAGTTTTGCATTTTGACCCATTTAAAATTTGTTCTAGCTTCTACTATCTTCTCCTTTCTTTTGGATCAAGGTTTTTCTGTGTTTTACTTTATTTTTGTCACTGTTGGTCTTTCTTGTATGATTTTCTTTGTACAAAATCCAGGATAAGTAATTCATAGAGACAGTAACTAGATTAATAATACCTTAAGGTTATGATGAGAAAGGTCAGAGGAAATGGAAACTAATAATAATGAGTACAAGAATGAAAAAAGGTGTTCTAAAGTGATTGTGGTGATGATTTACACAGCTCTTTAAAAAAAACAATAAGCCACTTAATTGTCCTACATACCAATACAACTTTTAAAAATAAAGAGGGAGAGAGGGAGATTTTTGGAAGTAAACTGCCAGGCTTTTCTTTCCAGTCTGCTTTAGTCTAGAAGCTTTGCTGAACCCCCATGCATGATCCTGCTAGTGTTTGAAATACTCATGGTATAGCTTCCAGCATCACAACAAGATAAAAGGCATGACAAATTCATATGGGGTGGCATATAAATAGATTAATAATTCAAGTACCACCCCATGAAGAAAACAGAATATAGATCAGAAGTATTAGCCCAAAGATGACTCCAACCCAGAGTGTCAATATTTTGTCACAAGTTTAAGTCAAGTTGGAATAATAAAAGAGGACTTGTTGACCTCTCTCTGCTTTTAATAGGTCTCTAGGCAGCTCAACCCATTTGCGCTTGCCTGTTTACCTAAACATTGGCGGCGCAAACCCACCCTGAAGTGCCATGAATGAATGGTCTAACAATCTGCTTCCACGAAGGCCACCTTCAGAAAAGACATATGAAGCAGTTCTAGTTTTTGTTACAAGTGGGGTCCCCCTGAATTAAAATGGACTCAATGTCAGTGGACAATTCTGTGACTAAAATGCATGTCTAAAAATAATACTCTTGATTTATGAAGTCTTGATTTACTGGTTATACAAGGAATATTTTGGGGGATATTTTGATTTTAAAGTCATTTAATTGGGGGCTCATCCAACTCTTTGATCAATGCATGTATCAACTGTATGCAGTCCATATTTGCACATTTGTTGCCATCATTATTCTCAAAATATCCTCCTTCCACTTAGGTCCCTGGTATCAGCTTCCCCTCCCCCCTCCCTCTTCCCCATGAACCCTTCATAATTTATAAATTATCATTATTTTGTCATATCATACACTATCCGATGTGTCTCTTCACCCACTTCCCTACTCTTCATACCCCAGGGAGGAGGCTATCTATAGACCCCTGCAATTGGTTCCCCCTTTTTACTCCACCTTCCCTCACAAGGAAGACTTTTTAAAAGAGTAGAAGAACATCAAGCTGTGCACCTGGAGATGTATTTGCTTAGGCATGCTCTCAGCTGTAGGAAAGCGTCCCAGAGGTGGCCATGCAAAGTGAGAGCTGGTCATTCTATTCTGATTTCGTGCTGGTATTGGCAGGAGTGCCCTTATGGCCACAGGATGGATGCCAAATTTCAAATACGGAAGCTCACTGAGAACACTTGGGCTAAACCAGCCACTCTAGGAATTAGACTAGAACTTGTGCAGGGAAGAGCACTAGGATTTCTGGGCTGGAACGGCTTTTCTTTTTCCTTCCAGCCACTGCTGTTGGTGAAATTGACTTCTGAGCAGTAGTAGAGGGACAGTTGGCTTGGGATCTCCACAATGAACACACTATGAGTCTTTCTTTAAGCCCACCCATGAGGGCTACCGGAAGCTCAACACACTGCCTTCCAACACTTCAAAACCAAAGCCATTGCCGTGAAGTTCATTCCGATTCATAGCGACCTATGAGACAGAGTAGACCCGCCCCCATAGCAAGCTGCCTGTGTCTTTAGCTCATTCAGTGGCTGGTGGATTCAAACTACCAACCTTCTATTTTACACCTGAGCACTTTACCCACTTCGTTGCCAAAGGCTTATCTTCCTGTGCAGATCCAGAACGGTGTTACCCACCGTTTTTTCCTTGAGAATCCCCGAATAAAGCGACTGGATCCCGTTCTATGGCCTTACAAGATATCCCAGGAAAGGAACACGTGAAGCCCTACGTGGACAGAACACTCTTCCTGATAGGTGTCCGACCTTTCAATGGAATCCAAATCCAGTGCCATAGAGTCAACTCTGACTCATCACCCAAAACGCACTGCTGTGGAGTTAATGGCGACTCTATGAAGGGATTTCTGAGGCGGTACATCTTTTTGAGGATAGAGAGTTTCATCTTTCTCCTTCCAAACAGCTGATGGAGCTGATCTGCTGACATGAAGGTCCTGCCCTACTGCTCCAGCTTTGGGGCAGAAGCCCTGCCTCCTAGGTGTATTCTCAGTATGCTTTCTGAGGCAGTCATCAACACAGATGAGGGCTCTGCCCGCAGGGTGCTGGTGGAGCTGAATCTGCAGGGGTTCCTGCAGTGAGAGCTGAGCTGAACCCAGCCTTTTCTGTCTCTTCTTTCTTTGCTGCTCCTTCACTCACCCACCTGCCGGTCCTTGAGCCTGAAGCCTTGCCCAGGGCAGCGGTTTCTTCTACTGAACACAGTAGAAGACTCAGACTCTTGTTCTTGAAGATGTTCCCAGCTCTAGTCATTTCTACAAACCTAGCTCTGGGCAGGAGGACAACCCTCTCCCACGTGGTTCCTTCTACAGACTCCTCCCAGAACAAGAGCAAAGTAGTTCCATGTGCTTTGTCTGTGGAAAGAAGAAGTAGCATATGGGAAGGTGCCTGGTCTTGCACGGAACCACAAACGGGCCTCCTTTCCTCCGTAGGTCCCTCCTCATGAGCTTATTTAGCATCTTAATTTAAAAAGTGCTGAGGAGAATCCATATTCCCACGGAGGAGGCTTCATTGTAAAATGGGAGCAACCAACTGGAAACTGGTTTGGTAGCACAGAACATATCCTTGTGTGCCTGCCCTTCAATTTCCCAGTCCCCCGTCATTTTCATGTCCCATTTTTATAGTCAGCCCCTCAGTATTGACTTTCTAGTATTTCTTGATCAGCTTCCTGTCTTTAGGCTTTGTTTGGGCCGGAGAGTCCCAGCCCTGATCCCAACCCCAAAACACAGATGCTGTGGAGTCGATTCTGCCTTCTGGTGACCCCACGTGTGTGGAGGCAAACTCTGCTCTGGTGACTTTTCATGGCTGTGATCTTTGGAGCTAAATCTCCAGACCTTTTTTCTGAAGCGCATCTTGGGGGATTGTGGTCTTCAGTCTTTGCATTAGCTGAATGTTTAATGCTGACATCACCCAGGGACTGCACCTTGTTTGATCTCTTGACATGGATTCTTTGTCTCTCATGCTGTTGGTCTCTTTTCGCCTAGTGTACAATATATTAATTTTTACTCTTGTGAATCTGTGGTGGTGGGGGGAAAATAAATGAGAAACTGCTTTCTGTGAAAGCATTGTTAAATAACAACATGACTCTCTGTGTTTGTTTGTTTTGTGTTATTTCTCTTGTGCTTCATTTACTACAGAATTAGTGAGTTCTGAAGGAAGTAATGCCTCATTTTTTAGGAGCATACAATTACCAGCATTTGTTCCATCTGCCATGTAGCTAGGTCATTTGCAGCTGTCTTAGATTTGGAAGATATCGCCTGCAGTATTCAGCATTCTTAAAGCCTGATTAATTGTCCTGCTTGATCACCTTGATAGATTATTTAAACTTTATAATTAAGAGACCTTTTGGAGGTCAGATGAAGTATCGGAAAAACCTGCTCAAGCCAATGGCCTCCATGGGAATCGAAAGCAGGTGTGTACTTGGGAGTTTCACAATGAAAGAATGTAAGGCACTCAGTGAACACCTAAACCCAGAAGCTCTTAGGGAGCTGCAGGAGACATCAGGGATCTCTGATGATCTGTGATATCCAAATACTGCTAGAGAGGGGGCCTTTCCTCACACTTGTTCACCCCACTAGCTCATGGAAGACACTTCTAACAGGTATGGGCAGTGAGATTTCTCTATGAAATATATGTGTCAACTTATCCAGAAGGATTCAAATACTTTTCTTTCTGATAAGAGAGAGCCAGGGAAACCTATTGCCATCAAATTGATTCAAAGTGATAGGGCCCTTTGGAACAGAGCAGAAGTGAGTCAATGTTCACGAGACTACAGTTCTTTACAGGAGTAGACGCCCTAATCTTTTCCCCATCCACCAACCTTGTGGTTAGCTGCCTGATGCCTGACACACAGTATGATGAGGGAGCTTTCAAATGCAAACAGCTTTCAAAAAAGGAGAACTTGCTACCCAACGGTATAGAAAAGAGGATCTGGGCACTCCTATGGCTACTGCAAAGGCTGTCGGGTACTTTGGAAGGTGAGCATGTGGGAGGAGGTTTCTAGGGCAGCAAAGAGACCTTGGTCAGGCAAGAGGACAAAGCAATTTTTCAAAAAGGAGTCACATCTATCTCTTCTGCACCTTGATTTTGCGGTTTTTGTGGCTCCATAGAATTTTGGAGTTTTCCACCTGAAGATGACTGTTCGGAGTTGCCCCTGTCCCCATCCTATAATTTGGTGATCCAATGACACCGATTCATCCAGATTAGAATTCCCAAGGACTAAGGTCACTGGGATGGAGTCAGAACCCTGAGGTTACTTCACATCTTGACTCAGGTGTATGACTTTATGAAGAGTGTCTCAGCAAAGAGAGTGGAGATCAGCACAGAACCTACTACAAGAGATTGTTTGTAAGGGTTACTGTGTCGATACGAATGGAAGGACTTTACTTATATAGCATGTGACAATGTGATGAGTCAGTTCAGTCTGAGCTCAAACTTGAAAACACCGCCCTCTCCCCAGCACTATCCTGCATTTTGCTCACCTTGGGCTGACACTCCCACTAATCTGGATGGAACATTCGTTGTTCTCATTCCTTTATTCTTCACTACCACCAAGAAGAGTTGGAACAGAGCATGCCCTTTTGACCTGGGCCACCTGTGCTGGCAACCTTACGAATCCAAGAGACAGGGAGAGCATCAGTGAGAGTGAGAAATAGCAGAAGAGAAATGGCAACAACAAAGAGAGCGAACCAGGAAACCAGCAAAAACTAGCATAGTGAACTTTCCTGTCTATGGATTGAGAAAGCTGGGTACCATGGGGCAGGAGATTTGCTACTAGAGGGAGTGCCTTCAGACACTATAGACAGAGTTTAAAAACAGATTCTGTGACCTAGGTATTGAGGACTGAGAAATCATTCGTGGCCTTAGAAACTGGAGAAGTTGGAAACTTCGAGGTCTATTAACAAACATGTATTCAAATGATTAATAATTAAAAGAAGTGAGAATTTTCCTATGTCCACAAGTATCAAAATCAATCAGAAATTTGTGCAAGTAGCTACTTGAGAGAAGCATCTGATGAACACTGATGGCATCTGCTGTGGCTGAGGATAAACCTCTCTCTTTGGCAAGTCGAGAGGCAGTGTCTGCAACCCCAAATCTAGTAACAGAGCCACAACTTGTGCTCAGTGAGACACCCATAAAAAAGATGAGGCTGGAGGAGGAACCCACGGATCCTGAAGTTATTACCAAGGTTAACAATGATCTTAAAGAAGACATTTCCAGCCTCCTGGTAATGATCACAGGTCTTAACTCCCACTTGAAATTTTTGAATGAGAAGATGGACAAGCTACTAACGGATGTCACCTCCTTGGCCTTACATAAAGCACATGCACTCCTACCCCGATGCCAGCTACTCTATTGGAAACAAAGCCACCCCTTGGGAGATGGCTACTGCTGCTTCTACAACCCCCAGCGAGTGATCTGCAGGATGCTAACTGCTTACTAAGTAAGACCAACACACCTTTGAATGCCATGTCGACGACACAACACCTAACTTTGTCTGAAACTGTAACAGCACCTTTTCATGATTTTCGTTGAGGACATAACATATAGTATATATCCAAGAACATCTAGAAGCACTGTTAATAAGTTCTAAGATTAGTTAAAATTTATATATAGCTGCATAGATTCAAGCAGCCTTTTTGGTCTGTACCAAGAAAAACTGCAACTAATCATGAATTTCCTGCTATGATTAATGTGCACCTCATTCCTAAGGGACTAGATATTACCTTTTCATCAGCATATCTGCAAGAAAATGCATGTACATGGGTGCCTCTATACAGCAATGGCAAAGGACTCCATCCTTCTCAGTGACCACATGGACTATTTCCCAGGAAGTGCCAATGGAATGTTGCATTGACCAATGACTCACAGTGCCAACAAGTTGCAGGAGAGCAAAAGTCTCTTCAGAAACAAATTTCTCAACACAGACACCAGCCCCTATGGACACTACCAAAGCTCACACAATCGACCAAGTGCCATCCACCGGCAGACCTATGTCTTTGTAGAGGATCTCCAAAGTCTCTATAGTGCTGACATGACATGTTGACCCTGCTCATGGTACACCAGACCTCCTACCAAACCTTAGTGTGCTGTCCTTCCTGTGGTAAATACTTCCAATTGACTAAATCCTTGGTTCACTGGACTTTGACTGCTCCCAGCTTCTGCGCTTGGCTGGAGACCCTGCATTGTGGACAGTATGTCGAGCAGGCATGCTCATCTACTATAGCCAGCACCAAGCCACATTCCAAGTGTACAAAATGAAGTCACTTACAGAGGAATTGTTAAAGTGTCCCTTTCTATTTAATGCCGTGAAATGACCATGTTATGCTGAGCTTCTATTTGGTTTTGCTGCTTATATATTACCTTTGTGATCCTGAAGATAATTTATCTATCTAAATTTTGCTTCCTCAAGCATGCCAGCCTTCCTTCAGAGAACCAACAGGAGACTTATGTGAGATAATAGATACAAACTCATTTTGAAGTTTGAAATGATAGAATTTAAGTGGAAGAATTTTTGCAAATGTTCATCGCTTTATTTGATTCTCCATACATTTTGTGGGGTCGGGAGATTTATGTATTCAACAAACAAACATTGAGTACACATGGGAAAAAAACAACTTTGTAACAACTCACCCAAGTAGGACGGAGGTCTAGGAGATCCGGAGAGGAGCATGCCTGTGCATACAGCTGAAAAAATACTGTCCTAATCAAAGAACTGTATGCTGAGTCATTCCTGACCCTGGATTATAATGTTACTTCTTTAATAAATCAAATAATTATGATTGTGTATTATCTGTGAGTTATATGTGTCCACTGCCACAAATTACTGAGTCCAGCAGAGCAGTAGAAAATACTGTGGGAGAGATAGTTGCTGTCAGGACTGGGGAAGACATGGGAGGGTAGCGGCAGGTCTGACCACCCCATCTTAAGCATCAATCTTGGGCTGCTGGTCTTGATTGAGCTTCCCACCTCATAAGATGAGAAGTGATCAGACCCTGCTCTCACACCATCTTGGTAACTGTTGGTCTTCCAATTAGCAGCCAGTGCTCAGCCACCAGCACTCCTCCCTGCTCTGAGGGCCATACAATCCACGGTTGCTGAACCAACAAGTGACCCTATTGCAGTTCAACGGCAGAATTATCTCCTCCCCAAGGAGCCAGGCTCATTTCCCAGCTGAGGTACCGCGGGCTTGATACCCTTTGCCCATCGAGGTTTGTGCACCGCTGTGATGCTGAATAGGTGACAGCAGAGGTGAAGATGCAACGCAAAGAACGGTTTGGTGATCTATTCCTGGATATCAGGCAGTGGGGCATAATGATCTGCATCAGAGAGGGGACAGGATCAAGTGGCTGTGATCAAGCAGCCTGTGTCCAGGGTTGCTGGAGGCGGGGCCAACGCGACAGTCCCTCAGAACAATGATTGCTGCAGTTAAGGCTCTACAAGTGTCTGCCAAAGAAAGGGACTGGGACCTTCTCTAGTGGCACAAATGAGCTTTACACGCAACTGAAAACAAAGTGGGTTAAAGGAAGCAGCCCCGGTGTAACATGTGGGCTTCCGTTTTGACCAGTAAGAGACATTTTGTCTTTACTTTGAACCTGGGAAAGGTCGTGGATCGATAACCCCTAGTCTTTGGGGAGTTTCTCATAAAATAACCTGCTGGAGCTGTGGAGGAAACGCTGGGCTACCAAACTCAGGATCTGCAGCTTCAACCCAGCAGCCTCAACTCAGGAGAACGTGCCACCCTCTGCTCCTGCGAAGAGTCCGTCTTGGAAAGCCCAGACAGGGTGCCTGGGAACTGGAATCAACTTGATGGCAGTGACTGAGCGGCTGGACTCAACGATGTTAGTGAATTGTTCTCTTTGGATTCTTCATCTCTCTTTCTCAGTTTTGTTCACTCTTTTGTCACGCCTTTTCTCCCACTTTCCACCCTTCCTCCCGAGACTCCCAGAGGCCTGTGCAGTCCCCTTGAAGGTGAGAAAATGCTCCTGTACTATCCCACCCTCCAGCTGCTAAGCTTTTAGGCAGGCCCTATGTGGAGCCTTACTTTCCCCATAAGCAGAAAAGGATACTTTAGAGGCCTTACCACAGCTCTGGTAGAGCACTTCCAGGCCGCCGTCCCTGCAGGCTGTGTGGGTTGGCCAGATGTGGCCACCGGCCGGGTAAAGCAGAGTCCAGACCAGGAGGGTGGCTGCGAGACCTTTCATGGCAACCCAGAGAACAACAACAGGCTCACTACGACGGGGCTTGTTCTTCCTTCCTGCCTCTGAAAGGGTGACATGCTTAGTTTCACTTCTCAAATTTTATGCTCTGGGGAACCGAAAGGCAATTCACAGCCACATTTGACTGCTGGACTCCAGAGAAATGCTGGTTTTGAGTTCTCAGGGGGAAGTCGGCCTGGGCTGGGTGGGCAGAGGCGGGCTTCCCACCTTCCCTGAGAATGAGTGAGACCCCACCTGGCACCTGCAGGGTGCCTCCGCTGGAGCAGTAAACTCAGATGAGACAGATCACAGACCAGCGTGTGTTTTCCAGGGGTATCTCCTGTCTGCGTCTCTGCAGGGCCTGGTGTGAAAACAATATTTCTGATCTAGAATCAGGTTCAGGCTGGGTTCTGTGCTGGACCCTGTGTACAACAGAACACGACATGACCTGGTCCTGCCCTGTCCTCACAACTGCTGCTAGCTTGAAGCCCATTGTTGCAGCCACTGGGTCCATCCATCTGGTCAGAAGCTTCTTTCTTTTTGGCTGCCCCTTGACTTTACCAAGAATGATCTTCTTCTTCTTCTCCTCCTCCTCCTCCTTCTCCGTCTTCTTTTTAAATCATTTTATCGGGAGCTCATACAACTCTTAGCACCATCCATCCATCCATCCATCCATCCATTGTATGCAAAGAACATCTGTACATTTGTTGCCATCATCATTCTCAAAACATTTTCTTTCTACTTAAGCCCTTGATATCAGCTCCTCATATTTCCCCTTCCACCCCACTCCCTCTCCCGATGTAGGCATTCTTTTTTTTAATAAATCATTTTATTGGAGGATTACACAACTTCTATCATGATCAATACATGGGTCAATTGTGTGCAGACCACATTTGCACATTTGTTGCCATCATCATTCTCAAAACATTCTCCTTCCACCTAGGACCCCAGTACCAGCTCCCCATATTCCCCTCCCTTCCCACTTCCCCCCTCATAAGCCCCTAACCCCCCAAAATTGTCATTATTTTGTCATTGTACACTGCCCAGTGTGTCCCTTCTTAAGGAATTGCTTTTTTTTCTGACAATAATTCTAAAGAACATGAAAGGAAACCTTGTTATCCTTTCTTCCAAGTAGGAAGTATTCTAGCTGACTTCTATAGAGAAGGAAAATCTGGGATGCTTGTGTGTGTTGTACATAGAAAGAGATTTATATCAAGAAATGACTTGTGCATAGTTGTAAAAACTGCGGAGTCTGGTCTGGTTCAAGTTAGGCTTCTTCTCATGTGTGGAAACTGGTGAACAGGAAACAGGACAGTGAAGCAGAGACAGCAGGATACATAGGCTGGTGGATATAGAAGTCTGAAGTTGGCTAAATGAACCTGAGATGAAGCAGAGACAGCAGGATACATAGGCTGGTGGATATAGAAGTCTGAAGTTGGCTAAATGAACCTGAGATTGGCAGTCAACACAATAGGAAATGAAGGAACCAGAAGCAAAATGCAGTTCTGGCAGAAGTTAAGGGCCAAAGAGAATTCAACTCTGCTCAGTCTTTCTATCATGAAAGTCTCATGGCACCAAGGAAGTGTCATCAGGCTAGGGTCCAATTGATGGTGGAGCTCTGCCCTTTCTCATGAATGACTAGTTGACATAATCTCTAATCATCATAGATTTCTCCTTGTCAACTTGTCCCTAATCATCACACCAGTGTTGCTTATATGGGTATATCCAGAAAAATGCACATTAAGAAATTGGCTCATGCAGTTGTAGAAGCAGGTAAATTCATCCTGGCTCAAATCCATGGAAGAGATGCTTATCTGGAGGCTTTTCTGACCCATGTAACTATAGATTCCGGCAATCCAGGAAGCAGGGAGAAGAATTCAGAAGCAGCAAGGCCACAGATAGATGCTGGCATGATGAATGTAACATCAGCAGGTAATATAGTGTCCCACTGGTAACTTTCAGAGCCAGCAAACAATATGGTGGCCTGTTGTCTCAAATCCAAAGAACCTGAGATTGATTCGACAAATGCAGCATCCACACTGGCCAGCAGAAAAGAGCCTTCCTACAGAGTCTGCTGAAATAGGAGTAGGCCACACCTAAGGAAATTTCCTTTTCATTGCATCTGGGCTATGACTTGATAAAAGGGCAGCATTTCACCCCAAAGTTTCCACAATGGTTTGACTGATCAAAGTACACTTTTCCATAAGTTGATTACAATATTTTATAATCACACCATGGGGAAGGCCTCAGATGACAAACTACAGAGAACCTTACTTCAGCCAAGCTGACACAAAACCTAACTTCCACAGCACTTTGCTCTGCTCTGGCTCCCACTCCATGTTCATATCATGTGTTCAATAGTGAATTGTCCATGCATAAGAAGAGGACCTAATTTTGCATAAAGAAGATCATGGGGCTGAGGTGGAGGGGGCAAACTTCAGAAAGGGGTTGCATCTATTTCTAGATTTGTCTTGGAGGAAGGGATAAAGAAGGTGGCATAGGACTGGTAGCTTCATAATGTGAGTTATTGGTGGAGTTATTGGTGTCACATCCTACTTGTTTCACAAGGATTCTCAGTCCAGATCTCCAGCCCCATTCCACCTTCACATCCATTTATCAGAACTAGAGTCAGGGCCAAGACTCTAGATTCTAGGAGCAATAGAGAGTATCATTTTCCCTAGGGCAGAAGACATTTTTTGACTGGGTAGTTTGTCTACTACTGCTGATGGCTAAATAAGAACTACAGTCAACTCAAGGTACATAGAAAATAATGACCCGTAAAGACTAACAAATGAATTTAATTGATTGATGGGAAGTTTGGCTTTCTTGCTTGTCCCAAACATGAGGGATTAGTCATTTCTGGAAGGGATGGGAAAATATCCGGACTGTACTGACTTTTGAAGATGTGCATGTATGAAAAAGGTCAACAAGGTTGATTGTCACCTGTAGTTCTCAAAGCAGAGTCCACAGACATACAGTGCCTGCATTAGGCAGGAAGGAGCTTGTTAGAGAATCAAGTGTATTCAAGAGGGCTTTCATTAGTGGTGTCCTTTGTTTTAAGAAGAGAGCTGCAGAATGAAAAGTGGGAAGCTGAGACAAGAGTCAGCCCCAAGTGAGCATTCCTGTTCCTCAAACGAAGATAAGGGCACCCATGGAATCTCTGCCCCAGGCTTCAGGGAAGAGAAGGGGAAGGAGTGAAGAGAAGGTGGGAGGAGAGGCAACTGACGGCAGTCTGGTGTGACAGTTAGCTTTTATGTAAGGTGACCAGACATCCCTCTTTTTAACAGTTTAACCATGTCCCGCAGCGTTTTAAAATTAAACTAAATATATTACAATACTATTTTTGCATTCTATGAAAATTTTTGTTGCTCCATATAGACCAACTTTTTAATCAAGTACCTCGCCCCACCCCTTGGTCAATGGTGTCCCATTGGTCATTTTACTTTTATGCCAATTTTAGTGGACCATGGTTCTCTTATGATATGATCTTACATGATATGGCCAGCTCCATGATGGGATCTTCTGTGAAGCGGCCAAGCAGTCAATCTGATCACAGTCTTGATACAATTAAACAAGATGGCCTTTGAGGTATTGCCTACTCTTAGTATATGAAAGGGTATCCACCCTAACTCCCACTTAAGTCTTTTTTCAAAGCTTTGTATTTAATTTTTTTTTAGAAAACATGCTTATTACCTTTAAATACTCCCCATTACACTTAATACATTTGTTAAATCTGCAGTTCCATTCTTGGAAACCTTTTTCCAACTCATCTGTTTGGATGGCTGACAACACTTCCTCATGTTTTCATTTTTACCTCTTCTATGTCATCAAATCACTATAATTTCATGTCCTTCTTCACTTGTAGAAATAAAAAAATAGTTAAACAGATTGAGTTTAGTTGATTCAGGTGTGTAGTGCAAGAGAGGTATGCTGATTTGTCTTTTTTTTTTCTTCCCAAACTGGCCCACTGGGGTGGCTGTATGAGCAGGTGCACTGTCATGATGGCAAAAGCAGTTCCCCATCTGCCACCAAATAGTACACTATTTTGTCACACACTGTTATAAAATCTTTTCAGAACCTCTAAGAGAAAGCTTGGTTAACAGTCTGACCTGGTGGAACAAACTCCAAATGAACTCAGAGTCAACATTTTCAACTGTTCAGCAAATTGACAGACATCCAGAATGAGGCTTGTTATCAATCAACCTTTCACTTTTTTTAAAATGAGAAAACCGCTCATATACAATTTTTTCCCATAGTGCTGTCCTTGCAAGCTGTGTTCAAAATCGCAGTAGTTTCTGCAGCATTCCCACCCCCCAAACAGGAAACAAAATCTGACAGCCACATGCTGTTCTCTTAATTCTGTTCTCTTAATTCTTAATTAATTCTCTTAATTCAAAGGAGGTTTGAATAAAACTGCTATCACAAAAAAATTCACTGTGAACAGAGAGAACTTTCCCAGGTGACAACATTGGGTGCACAAATAGGGCAAAGTGCTCAATGTTCACCTGGTGGGAAAAATATGTACTTTGAAAGTTATGCTCAGTGTAATTCCAATTTCGGGGTTGGTACCCCCTCCTAGTCTGACAGTGTTCAGAAACTAGCTACCTATACTGCTGGATTTGGATCCTGCATCTGATTCCATGTCCAGGTGTGATCAGACAGACTGTTAACTTTGGATTCATTCTGTCCATCTTGGATCTATTCATTTTGTCATCTGCCAGCCTGTGGGCTTTCTGTTTCATTTTTCTGCTTCCTGTTCATCAAAGCATGCATTTGCAGACACAGGAGAAGCTTAAAGCTTGCATCTGTTCTATGAACTGAATCAAATCTGACTCACTTCCATAACAATGTGAGCCATTTCTTGACATAAATCTCTTTCTCCGGTCACACACACACACACACACACACACACACACACACACATTCCTGGCTTGCTTCTATGGAGAACCCAGCCTAACACATAACATGAGGATTTCCCAGTAGACAGAACCTGCCTGTGTGAAGACAGAAAGATCTTTTTATCCCAATGTTTTTATTGGGGGCTCTTACAACTCGTATGACATCCAATACATCATTTGTATCAAGCATATTTGTACACATACTGCCATATTCATTCTCAAACATTTTCTACTTGAGCCCCTGGTATAAGCTCCTCTTTCCCCTCCTCTTTTTTTAATAAATCATTTTATTTGGGTCTCATACAACTGCCATCACAGTCCATATATACATCAATTGTCTGCAGGCCACATGCACACTTGCTACCATCATCACTCTCAAAACATCCTCCCTCCACTTAGGTCCTCAGTACCAGCTCCCCATATTTCCCTTCCCTCTCCGCTCCCCCATGAACCCTTAACAATTTACACATTGTTATTACTTTTCCATATCATACCCTGTCCAATGCGTCCCTTCACTCACTTCCCTGTTGTCCGTATCCCAGAGAGGAGGTTAGGTGTAGATCCTGGGAAATTGGTTCTCGGGGAATAGAAAGGAAAGAACTTTAAAAAACAGATTTAAAATTCATTTCTGTGAAGTATGCAATCGGACATGCCTCCCCTAATATGTGACACCCCGCCCCCCTAAAGTTCCACCGAGTCCTAGCCACTCAGGAATTCTTTGTGGGGGGCAGTTGTGAAGGGCAGGATTTCATGTCTGCATCAACATGGTGTGCCACGTTGTGATATTGACAGGTGGCTAGATTAGGGACCAGGAGGTTGTCTCCACTCTATGTCTATGCTGTACACAAAGGAGTGAGGAGGAATCACCAATTAGACCACTACAGGAAATTCCAAACTGAGTATGCTCAACCCCAAGTCACCTAGGCCCAGGGGGGGAGTTCACCTGGGCTCAGAGACTAGGCACATGGCATCACACAGGTACCCCTAAACTCTGTCAATAAGGTCGATCCATACCCTCAGCCGCACCTCCCCAGCCAGTGGAGTTGGGAGGGGATGAAACAGTCCAGCAGGTTCTTTCTACTCTCTCTTGTTCCTGTGGGCTCTGCAAGCAGAAGTAAGATTGCTCCTGAGTGTGCGTGTGTGTGCGTGCCTACATGTCTATGTGCACCTCTTGACATTTCCTGCTCTGGTTTCCCATTCTTGTTCCCATACTCCTTCTATGTGCTTTTTTTTTGCACTCTCCTCAGGTGGCTGGAGTGGCCATTTTCAGTCATGAGCTTTTCCATGGCCCCGCTTCCTAGAGACGGTGCGTACTATCTGAGACTGTAAGACCTGAAACTTCCCTTTCCCTCGCAAAAGTTTCTTGGATTTACAAAAGTGCTTCTGTCACGTGGGTTTTTTTCAGTGTTGACAAGCAAGAACCAAGGCCAATCACCCCAGGAACCTAACAATACGAGCTGTGGAAAGAACTCTCTTGGGACTATGCTTCTCTCATGGGTAGACTTTAAACTTCCCCATGGCATGGAAGGGGTTTGTGTGCTGGCAAATAGAAGACAGCTTAACGATTCCTCTAATAAAGTGCTATTCTTTAGTCCCAGATACAGACGATGTATTACTCTTTGCCTCCAGTGGCAAATGCGTCTTCATCATCATTTGTATTCAAATGTGGCCTGGCTCTTCTAATGTCCCTATATCATTTATTCCTTTCTATCTCAGACAAGTGTATCCCTCTGCGTGGTGTTCCTACTTTGCTTTGTGTTTGTGTCCCTGCCATACTGACTTCCTCACGGAGCAGCTAGAGGAGGAAAACCACCCAACAAAACCTTGGAAAGGTCTCAGCCATGAAAACCCCATGGAGTGGACTTCTACTCTGGCACCCATGATGTCACAATGTGCTGGAATCAACCCATCTACTCTTTTCTTCTAGATCGAGTGCACCCCGCACTGTGAAAGCAGGAAGCCATGCTCCTTCCCATGTAAGATCAAATAAGAGTTCCTTGACCATCTGTTGGGCCTTCACTCTTTAATGTCGCTTTATGCCTACAGGTCCCCCTTGGCTAGGAGCCCTGGTGCTGTAATGGGTTATGCGTCTGGCTGCTAACTGCAAGATGGGTCCTTTGAAACCACCAGCCCATTCTTTGGGAGAGAAAATACTCTCTGCTCTCATAAAAATGCAGCTTCAGAATCTAACCAGGGTAACTCTGAGTCAGAATTGACCCGAGGAAATTGAGTTTACTCGTTTGGGTTTTTTTTTTCCTGGTTCACCCTGGTGGTACTGTCAGATAAACACTGGGCTGCCACGTTGACAAGTCAAACCCATCAGCTGCTGTGCAGGAGAAAGACACAACTACACAACCATGGGTTTCCATAAAGATTTACAACCTCAGGAACTTAAAAGGAGTGTTCTGGTCTCTCCTATTAGGTCATAATCAACTCTGATACTAAATGTGACTTTTTTTTTAAGTTTATGAATTAGAATCCAATCAATGGCAGTGGGTTTTGAGTTTGGTTCACTTTGCAGGGTTGGTACCTGCTGATCTTACTGATCATCTCTTCCACAATCTCCCAGACTTCCCCAGAATTTTATAGGGAGAGCCCTATAAAATCTCTGGGATTCTTGATATTTTATGCTTGGTCTATATCTGATAGGAAGGTACGGAAATCAGCTGTCCTTTCTGCAGCAAGAGGAGAAAAATCATCTATTTGTCTACTTGGTTAAAATTCATTTATTTCTTCAACAAAGATTTATTAAACACCTCCAACATGCCAGATACGACGCCACACACTAAGAATACAGAAGAAAAAATAGTTCCTGTTCTCATGGGGCTTACTTTCTGATGAGAAAAAATAGACTCAAAAATTTATTTATTTTTGTTGTTGCCATTGAGAATTTACATAGTAAGACATATACCAAATCAGCAATTTCTACATGTAAAATGATCAGTAACATTGACAACCTTTTTGTGCTGTGTTCCCATTCTGATGCTCTTTTTCCAAGTTGTTCTTCATTAACATAGACCCACAGGCCCCTAAATTCCCAATGTAAGCTTTTAAATTGCAGTTGTCAATTTGATTCCACATGGATGAACCTTAAAAGAGCATAGTGCTGAAGGCAAAGATTATTTAATAGTTAAGCTAAATTTTTGTTTGATTATAAGAAGGTATCAGGGGACATTTTTGGTTTGAAAATTTTAAATTATAGTAAGGCCAAGAAAACACACACTAAAATTAGTGCAGTATAGTTGCTTATAAAAGAAACATGATTTTGCTTGGTGGAAGCTTGCTTGGGTTTCACATAGGAAGATGGACTGAATTTTCTGAAATATTTTCAACTGACTGTTGGATCTATGTACTAATTTCTTTTTGAAATTGATCTCATCTTGATAGCTTATCAAGACTTTAAAACACTTATCCAATGGACAAGCTGAAGCAAGTCTGTCTTAAATACACTTCACCTCACATCCTTGCTGTTACACTATCTGCTATCATGACTGATGTTTAGTTATTCTGGGGACACCATATGCAAAGTATTTGGTTGCTACGTGGATTTATAACTTCCATGACAAACTACCAACAGAAGTGATTTTTGCTCATCTGAGGAACACATAGACCAAGCCAAGAAAGAGGTAGGCTTTCTTGTTCAGTTTGAGCTGTTGCCTAGTAACAAATTGCAGGTTCTGATTCAAGCAGAAAAAATTTCTCCAGGATTCAGAAGACAGACCTCATCTACAAGGATGATTGTATACAATTGTATAAAAACACTCTGCAGTATGGGAATTAGTGCTTTTATACAAACACTCACCTCCTCAACTGAGACTCTTTCAAAGATTCCCTCCTGATAAGATGGAAGTGCCAAAGAAAAGTAAGATGAAGAAAAAAAAATCATTAGTGAGAAAACCAGGGTATGGTAAGGAATGGAATGAATTATTTGGCATGGTATGAAAACCAAATCAGGCATTGTTGAATCAATATTGATTCATGCTGACCCAAACGTATCAGAGTAGAAATGTGCTCTGTAGCATTTTCAGTGGTTAATCTTTAGAAGCTCTTTTCCAGGTCCTTTTCCTGAGGTATCTCTGCGTTTACTTCAACCTCTAACCTTTTGATCAATGAGCTAATTGTTTTTCCCACCCAGGGACCCCTGAGATGTTATGGAGAATGTATTAGTTTAACATGGTATCTTGAATCCTAGATGCAGGCTTGAATGAATATTTCCATCTCAGGTTGGCACCAGAAGTTTAAGCTGATGTTCACTGGTCACATATAAATCAAATTATTTGAGTGTACATTTTGTCGAATTAACAGATGGTAAAAGGAATAAAATAACTTACCCATTCTTTGCACCAGCCCCTGGGGATTATCTTTTGACTCTCGGTGGAGGTCTCTGGAGAGAAAAAGATGAGTAAAGAAGGTTCTACCTCCTGAAGTAGGAAACTAACCCCAAAGTAATGTTCACATACAAGCGGTACTCTTCAAAGTAGTTTCAGCAGAGGTTCTCTTCTGATAGAGTCTAAAGTGTATTTTCAAGAGACCTGCTTAAGTTGAACCAAAGGAGCAAGGAGTAGGGTTGGGTCAGGCTTATCTGTATACCAAGAAGGAATTTTAAAAAGCCAACATAGGATAAATTATAGTATATCTACTGCTTACTTAGCAACATGGTTAAGTTCCAAAGACTAGGTCATTTTGTGTAAATTGGTATTAGGCAAAAATGGAGTGTGAGCACATCAAAACAAGGAAACGGAGGCAGACTAGACCACTATTCCAACTCACCATCAAGTTGATGCTAACTCTTTTAGAAGTTCCATCATACGCTCCATCATAAGTCCTAACCCCCTGAGATTTCTCACCCTGTCAAGTGACAGATGTTCTTGATAATGATCATGAGCAGGGTTACTCTCATCTCGTACCACAGTGTTTGTTACAGCCTGAGGTGCATCAAATGTAGATAAGGATATTATTGATAAATCAGGAGAAGGTGCAATATGTAGGAAGTGGGCTTAGCACTCAAAGTGGCTTGCTTGAGACAAACTCACATTGTGAAAGTTATGATTTTGTATCAATGTTGCTGGGCTGTATGTTTCAGGGGTTTGGCAGTTAAAGCATAGCAATCTTCCATGAGAGGATCTAATACACAAGGCAATCACATTCATGATGAGATCCAATCAATTGAAAGGAAGTTTCCTTAGGGTAGTAGTGACTGGCTTCCAATATAAGTGGATGCTGTGAAAAAGCTAGTTTGTTTTGTGCTGGGTCAGGAGCCTTCCCAGGGGGCCCATCCCGTGGCCCCTTTTTCTTTGGACTTGAACCAGCACAACATCATCTGTCAGCAGCCTGGTTATGGAGGTTGCATGAAGTTTAAAAGATATTGGTGTTTGACCAGCCAGACACTGTTCAAAGCAGTAGAAATTAAGGTGGAAAGAATGCAAGAATGAACCAAACACACAAACAACAGAGGTGGGAAAGGTAGTTAGGTAGAAAAACACCCAAGACAAAAGCTACAAGGTGACATTGCAGAGTCCACAGGTGGATGTAATAACACCCCAACAACGGACTAAACCGAGGCAGACGTTAACACACTGGCTCAGAAAACATAATCCATCAATTTGCTGACTATAGGAGACAAATCTCAAGCTTAAAGACAAAAACAAAATGATAATTAAAGGCTGGAGAAAAATATACCAAACAAATGACAATGCAAAAAAAAAAAAAACCAGGTGTAGCAATCTTAATCTGACAAAATTGATCTTAAGGTATAGCGTATAAAAGGAGACAAAGAGGGGCAGTGTATAATGTTCAAGGGAACAGAGTACCAAGAACCAGAGAGCATAATACATATATATGAACTCAACGAGAGACCCACAAAATTCATAAATCAAACACTCCAAAAGAGGAAGGGAAAATACAGGCTCAGCAATTATAACAGGTGACTTTAATAGACTCCTCTCTGAAAAAAAATGGAACACTGTGGGGCAAATCTCAACAAGGAGACTACAAATCTAAACTGTACAATTGGATGACTTGACCTGATAAAATATTTTCAGAGCTTGCCACCCAAATGCAAAATAATTCACATTTTTTTTAAGCCCACATGGCACAGAAGATAGACCACATGCTGGGACACAAGTTGAACCTGAATAAATTCAAGCACATAGAGATTATAGAGACTACTCTCTCTGATCACTGTGCCATAAGAATGGAAATCAACAGGACAATGAAGAAAACAAGGGGAAACACCTGGAGGATGAATGAGTCTCTATGGAAAAAGGGGGGTGGGGTATTGGCTCAGATCAGAAATGAAATAAGGAAGTTTTTAGAAACCAATGAGAATAAAAATATCATGAATCAAAACCTTTGGGATAAAGCAAAGGCATTTAGCAGAGGAAGGCTGATAGCAATAAATGTACACATGAAAAAAAGAAGAGAGATTTATGGTTGATATGCTGGCACAGAACTTACTCCAATTAGACCAGAGTCAACAGAACAATCCTACTAATAGCAAAAGTAAAGAAATAATACAAATCAGAGCTGAGATACAGGAGAAAGAAAACAAGAAAACTATGGGGAAATTTAATGCAACTCAAAGTTGGTTCCTTGAAAGGGTAACAGAATTGATAGACCGCTTGCAAACCTAACCAAAGAAGGGAAGGAGCAATGTCAATTGCATGGGTGAGGGATAAAATAGGGGAAATTACAACAGACCCAATGAAATCAAAAGGAAAATTACACTGTGTTATGAAGACCTGCATTCTAGTGAATTCAACAACTTGGAATACATGGGCAAATACTTGTAAACACAATCTCTTCTGAGACTATGCCAGATGGATATCTAGAACCTCAACAGATCCATAGCAATGGAAAAACAGACAAGGTTATTCAGGGATTACCAGCAAAAATTCCCCTGGGCCAGATGGCTTCACAAGAGAATTCTACCAATCATTTAGGAAAGAACCAATTCTCAACAAATTCTTCCAGAAAATGGATAAAAATGGAAAACTCCCAAACCCTTTCAATGAATCTAGTATAATTCTGATACCTAAAGCGGGTAAGGAATCCACAAAAATTGAAAGCTACAGACCAATATCTCTAATGAATATTGATGCAAAAATACTTAAAATACTGGCCAATATAACAGAAAAAAACATATAAAAATAATTCACCATGATCAAGTGGAATTCATATCAAGGATACAGGGATGATTCAAGATTTGAAAGACCATTAGTATTATTCAACACATTGGCAGGAAAAATTACAAGAACCACATAACAATATCAAGAGATGCAAAAAAAGCATTTCAAAACATCCAACACCCATTCCTGTTGAAGACAAGAAGATAGGGATAGAAGGAAAATTACTCAATATTATACAAGCTATATAACAAGCACCAACAGCCAATGTGGTAGTCAATGGATAAAAGATGAAAACAATTCCACTGAAAAAGTGGACCAGATAAGGCTGCCCTTGTCCCCACACCTATTTAACATCATACTGGATGTCCTAGGTAACAACATACAACAAAGAAACAACATTAAATTTATTCATCTGGGGAAGGACAAGGCAAAAATATCATTATTCACAAATGATATGATTATTTTTTACAAATGATATGATTTTATGCATCAAAAATCCCCTAAACTCTATAAGTGGAGTGTAGGAAGCAATAGAGGAATATGGCACATTGGTAGGATACAAGATCAACAATCACAAGTCTGTCGGACTGCTATAGACATCAGACAAGATCACAGAAGAGGCAATAAAATAGCCAAGCAAAATGGAAATATCTAGGAATATACCTGACTAAAAAAAGAGATAAAGAAATACTATAGAACATGATTACAAGAAACCAAGAGTAACTTCAACAAATGGAAGAATATCCTATATTGAAAAACTCAATATAGTAAAGATGTCAGTTCTGCCAAAGGCACTATATAAGTTTAATGCTATACTGACACGAATCCCATCATCCTTCTTCAAAGAATTGGAAATGTTTACTCCCAACTTCATATGGAGAGGGAAGAACCTCTGAGTTATCAGAGAACTCTTCCAGATGAAGGACAGAGTGGAAGAGCTTGCTCTACCTGACTTTAACACATATTATGCAGCCACAGTGGTCAAAACAAAAAAGAACTGAAAGCCCAGAAATAAAAATATCAGCATACAGACAACTGATTTTTGATAAGGACCCCAAAAATAGCCAATGGGAGGTGAATGTTCTCTTCAAGAAATGATGCTGGGGAAAGTGGATATTTACCTGCAGAAAAATGAAGCAGGACCCTTACCTCACTCCATGCACAAGAATAAACTCAAAGTGGATCACAGACCATGAGGGAAAACCCCAAACAATTAGGGCCATTAATGAGAGAATTTGGACAAACCTGAGAATCTTGGCACAGGGGTTGCATAAACCATTGGAAATACGGAAGGATACAAATACAGAGGAGGCTCAAATTGACTATTGGGATATCCTGAAGATAAATCACCTGTGTACATCAAAAGAATTTACCAATTGAGTAATAAGAGAGTCCACTGACTGGGAAAGCATCTTTAGCAATGATACATCAGACAAAGACCTTATTACTAAAATCAACACTACTTTGCAAGCTTATGGTAAGAGAAAAACTAACTGGCCACTGAGGAGGTGGGCAAAGGACCTGAACAGAAGTTTCACAATGCCAGAAATATAAATGGCCAGTAAATGTATGAGAAAATGTTCCTCATCATTACCCGTAAGAGAAATGCAAATTAAAACAACTATGAGATATAACCTAACACTCTCAAAAATAGTCCAATTCAAAAAATCAGAAAGCAATGAGTTTAGGAGGGACTGTGGTGAGATAAGAACTCTCATACCTATATATACCTACAGGGATTGATTTGGTGACATCTAAAAGAAGTGGACATTGAACTATCATAGGACCCAACAATCCCCCTAGTAGACATATACTCAGAAGAAGTAAGAAACAAATCATGGCCAGACATCTGTGCTCCAATGTTCATCATGGCACAGTTCACAATTGCAAGGGGTTGGAAACAACCCAAATTTTCATCAACAGATGAAAGGATTAAAAAACTATGGTACATATATACCATAGAGTGCTGTGCATCATTAAAAATCAGTGATTAATGCATGAAGCATATAGATGCATATAGTAATTAATGCATGAAGCACCTGGGAAGAACTGGAAGAAATTATGCTAAGTGAAGTAAGACAAGTGCACAAGGACAAGTACAACACGACTCAGCTGAGGTAAGCTAATTAAAAAAAAAAAGCTAAAGGGGCATAGGGGAAAAGGTACTGTAAACAAACTTTGCTGGGGTGAGGTCTAAATAGTATGGCAGGGGCCAGATTAAATCCAGGGGTACATATGGTAACCAACAAAAAAGGAGAAGCAGAAAAAACAATGTGCAGTGGAGGAACCGGGGACTAACCCCCCCAAGGGGATGGTATTTTTAATATCTCCACATGGAAAGAGGGACCAGACTTCAACCCGGTTCTCTGGGATGGGAATGTGTTGGACTGGCATGGAGCAGGGAGCCAGTGAAGGGGTCTGGGAGTCTGGCCCCAATGTCAATCACTTGGACAGTCTGCCTTCCCCCCAGAAGAATTTACTGTAGAGGACAGCATTGAAGCTGCAACTCAGCGAGAGGAACATGTCTGATCAGAGCACGCAGGAGCAAATGAAGAGGGAGGGAGCACACCTTGGACCACGAAGCCTTGAGGATGATATCCCCACTCAGAAGTCAGTGCACAGAAAGGTCCATATGGCCAACCTGACTGTGAGACATGACATCCTTGCTTACTCATGGCCCTATGGGGGACAGCACTGAAGACACAATGTTGAGGTTTTGCCAGGTCTGACCCCACCACACGGAGGCAAAACACTAAGGGCATGTGGCAGAGCAGCAGGGATAGGAGATCAGGAGGGGCATGAGGTAGTTGCAAGAATACTTTGGGGCCATGACGCGGCACCCCCATCAGGAATACTCCCAGAGGTCAACAAACAGATCTTGAACTATTTTCAGCTTTTCTTTCCTTTTTTCCTGTCTTTGTTGTTGTTGTTGTTGTTGTTGCCGTCATTTTGGTTTCTTTTGTTGCTCTTTTGCTATGTCTTGTTTTTTTTGTGTGTGCATATTATTATCTCTGCAGGTCTATCTTGAGATGATAGGCTGGATGAAAAGTCTGGTGGAGAAAACAACAGGACTGATAGTTCCCAGAAGACATGGGAGAGAGAGAGATGGGGCAAAGGAGGTTGTTGGGCCAACCCAGGGACAAGCGAACAACAAGTAACCCAAAAAGTGATGGCAAGGAGGGTGTGAGAGGGCTGGTAGGACTTGATCAAGGGAAATGTAACTGAGAGAAATCACTGAAACTCAAATGAAGGGTGAGCATGATAGGACAAAGGGAAAGTAAAAGGAAATAGAGGAAAGAAGTAGGGCAAAGGGAATTCATTGAAGTCTAAACACAGGCATGTGCATATGTAAAAATATTCACATATGATTATGGGGAAAGAGATCTACATGCATGTAATTATAGGCTTACTATTAAGGTAGCAGATGGACATTGAGCCTCCATTCAAGTGCTCCCTCAATGCAAGAACACTTTGTTCTATTAAATTGGCATTCCAAGATAATCACCTTCCCGACACGATCACTGAGGACAAATGTGTGCATAAGCAATGAAGAAAGCTGATGGTGCCTGATCATCAAAAGACATAGTTTCTGGGGTCTTGAAAAAAAGACTTGAAAGTAAACAAGTGGCCATCTAGCTCAGAATCAACAAAACCCTCACTGGAGAAGCACACCTCTGTGTGACCACGAGGTTTTGAAGAGATCAGGTATCAGGCATCAAAGAACTAAAAATTATATTATTGTAAGTGAGGAGGAGTACAGGTTAGGGACCCAAAGCCCATCTGTAAGTAATGGACATCCCTTTACAGGGAGGTCACAGGGAGGAGATGAATCAGTTAGGGTGCAGTGTAGCAATGATGAAACATACAACTTTCCTCTTATTCTTTAATGCCTGCCTGTGCCCCACTATTATGATCTCAATTCTACCTTACAATTCCAATTAGACCAGAGGATATACACTGGTACAGGAGATACACTGGTACAGATAGGAACCAGAAAGCCAGGGAATCCAGGACAGATGATCCCTAAAGGACCAGTGGTGAGGTTGGCAATACTGGGAGGGCGGAGGAAAGGTAGGGTAGAAAGAGGGAACTGATTGTAAGGATCTGCATACAACTTTCTCCCTGGGAGATAGACAACAAAATGTGGGTGAAGGGAGACATTAGACAGTGTAAGATATGATAAAATAGGAATATTGATAAATTATCAAGGATACATGAGGGAGAGGGGTGCAGGGAGGGGGAAAAATGAGGAGCTGATACCAAGGACTCAAGTAGAATGCAAATGTTTTGAGAATGATGATGGCAATAAATGTACAAATTCTCTTGACATCAATGGATATATTTATGGATTGTGATAAGAGTTGTACAAGGCCCCAATAAAATGATTTTTAAAAAGGAGAAGAAAAGTTATATTTTTTCCAAAGAATATATCTACTGTAAGAGGCACTGAAGGCATTAGCCAGAAACAGGATTCAGGAAATGAAGAAATGACGTTTGAAATGTTTCAACAAACCCATGAAACATTCACTAGTTTATACCAAAAAAATTTGGAAGACTGATACCTGGCCAACTGACTGGAAGAGATGTGTATTTATATCCATTACAAAGAAAAGTGATCCATCAGAATGCAGGACGTATTGAACAATATTGTTA
>PVJH01029450.1:0-26012 GCA_004026705.1 Nesogale talazaci
GAGAGTGGGGGCAGTCAGATCAGCAGTCCCCTGGTGGAATGGCTCATTTTGTGAATCCCCTTTGTCTAGACTGTGGACCCCGATGTTTGGGTCACACCCTAGTCTAGACGTCACTGTGAGGGTATGTTGTAGCTGTGATAAGAATTTCCAGTCAGTTGGCTTTGAGAAAGGGGATTACCCGGGATATTGTGAGCTGGGCTCAGTCGATCAGTTGAAGGACATAAGAGCACACACAGGTTTCTCAGAGAACAAGGAGTTATGCCTCAAGACTACAACATACAAATCCTACTCTACAGATTTGGGACTTCCTAGTCCCCACAATTACATGAGCCAATGTCTTAGAATAAGTCATACGTATATTTAAACTACCATGACACAGGTAGGTAAACAACAGACAGATGAATAGATGATAGATATCCCATGGGTTCTGGTTTTTTGGTTTTTTGTTTTTGGCATCACTGCTCTCCAGTGGTGGGAGTAGGAGGCCCAGCCCCACTGCTGGAATTGAACCTCCGTCCCAGTGGGCCGCAGTCCCGCGCACAACCACTACGCCACCGGGGCTCAGCCCCCCATTGGTTCTGTTTTTATAAGGAACCCTGACCAACCAATAGACCTGGGACTGGGGTAGCGGAGACTGGGACTGGGAGAAGGAGGCAGGAAGCATGCCAGAGAGGGACACACGGGCCCACCTCTACCATAATTAGTCTTGGTACGTTTTCCTTCTTCAAGGCACATTCTTTTCTACTCGCCACCTGATTCACTCTCTCATTTTTTTTCAGGTCTCCAATGAAATAACACAGAGTACTTTGCTGACTGTGGTGGATTCAACCGTGTTCTCTTAAGTTTAAGTACTAGCACCTAGTCCCTGTGAATGTGACTTTACTGGGACATACATAGTCTTCACAGAAGTGATCGAGTTAGGATGATACCATTAGGGGGAATCCTAATCCAATATGTCTACTGTCCTTACAAGAAGAGACACAGAGACCCAAGGAGACGACGGAGGCAGATTGAACATCTTCCATCAAAGGGCACCAACATCTGCCAGAAGCACCAGAAGCTGAGACCCCAGTCTTCTTCCTTAGAAGTTTCAGAAAGAACCTGCCCTCAGTTGATACTTTGCCTTTTGTACTTCTAGGTTCCAACTTTTTGAAAGAGTAATTTTCTGTGGTTTTTAAGTCACTTGGCTTATGGCAATTCATTCCCACTAAGAGACGACCTCACTGTACAACACTGCGTACTCACCACTACCACCTGCCCATGCCAGCAGGTTCTAGTCTCTTTTCTTTATTCATCTTCTTGAGCTTTGATCCCAATGCTTAAGTCACTTTGAACGGATATGCATGTCTGTGTCCATCTCCTTCCCCCATATCAGGCATTAAGAACCAAGCGACCAAGAACTTGGCTTTGTTCATGGATCTAAAATATTGTGTGGGCTTTAGGAGTGGTTCAATAAGTGGGCAGTGAGTGAACAGACACATGTAAGAGGCAAGTATTGTTAGTATGATCTTTTTGCAGCCGGAGTTTAAGTGATTTTTCTAAAGTTGCATAGTCAATAATCTAGGGGGCTGAGCTCCCAAATCAGGTAATTTTAACCCCAACAGCCAAGTTCTGTGCAGCTATACAGCCTTGCCTCAGAGCCTGAAAGAATAAACAAATTATTATTATGTAGCTAGAGTGATTGACTGTGGGAATAAACATCAATTTGTTGTTCCTTCTGGATATAATATGACAAGAATAACCAAAAATAGAAATGAGCAGTTCTTCAAGTTTATTATAATCAAATATATCATTAGACATGCAAACAATAAGTTTCACAAGTGAGCAATTGTTGATAAGAACAAAGAATGTGCAACAATAACAATTCCCTCTAAGAGAACGCCAATGTGTCTTGGTGGGGTAGTGGGTCAGGTGTTGGCGTGCTAACCACAAGGTCGTCAGTTCAGATCCAGCAGCCAGTGCTCAGAAGAACCATGAGGCAGTTTGCTCCTTGTCTGAAATTTAAACTCTCAGGAGCAGTTCTACTCTGTCGTCTGCATTGGGATCAACTCTGCAGCATGGGTTTTAGCAGTGGGTGAGGGGGTGACTGAAGTGGAACGAAAGGGATATAGAGAGTCAAGCCGTTATAAAGAACGTGCCCAATACACTCCATTCTTCTCAAGGAGCAGGAGGCAATGTCCTTTACCCGGGGTCTAAGGGGGTGGAGGAAGGGTCATGTAATGACGAGGGGTCTTGAGGATGAAGAGCTTGGTAAAGCAGGTGTGGGAAATGGGCTTGAAGGAAGAGCCTGCTAGGTGGTGCAGCTGGGCCACCCGAGGAGAGAGGCCATGAAATGAGGGGCAGACCTTCAGTGCGGTGTTCTGGGGTCTTGACAAGACAGGGCTACCGTTATGCAAGCCCATGTCCAGGAACTAAGTGTGCTGGGAGTGAACAGCTAAAGGAATCTCTCATGTGGTCGCCACTGGAAAGGAAGGAAGAACAGTCAGGAAAGAACTGGAAGATCAAGAGAAAAATGTAGCAAAGAGGATATGGGCTCTCCATCCCTAGATGAGGGTGGCGCTCTAGGTCAGAGAGGGGATGTGTGTGGGTTCAATACCAGCAAAGTGGCAATTACCCAGTGCCAGCCTCGACAAGTTTTTCCTGTGAGTAACTAAGGTAATGGCTCAGGACTGGGAAGACCTTACTAGATACTGCGGGAGAACACTAGTTTTGTCACTTGCATGGGCACCGAAAGCTTTTAGGACAAAGGTTGCCACTTGAGTGGAAACAAAATGGTTAACAAAGTGTCAAATTGTTGAAAACCCGGACTCAATGGGACCTATTTTGTTTCCTTCACTTTAAATACATTGTTTAACTTTTTCTTCCTAACAGTCAGTGGGTTGGAAAGGAATTGTTACCAGGTGTACTGACAGGCCTAAATGAATAAACACAGAGAATTCAAAGTCAATGTCAAAGTTTCGAGGAGCTAAAAAAAAAAAAGAAAAAAAAGAAGTAGGGGCTGAGCCCTGGTGGCGTAGTGGTTGTGCGCGGGACTGCGGCCCACTGGGACGGAGGTTCAATTCCAGCAGTGGGGCTGGGCCTCCTACTCCCACCACCAGAGGGCAGTGATGCCTTAAAAAAAATGTAGCAACAAAGTTTCGAGGAGCTTACTTGGCTTGAAGGATGCTGACTAAAGCACAGAGGTAGCACTGAAAGATGATGGGCCTGATTTTGTACTTGTTGGCTCATGGGGGTGTTGGCATATCTAAGGAGAGATGTCAGGCCTGCACAGATGAAGAGGCTGGGGTTGACAATGTTGATAAGGACCGTCAAGTCGGTTTGGGCTCATACCCAACCTATATATAACAAACCGAACTCTGTCCTGGGCATCATCCTCCCAATTGTTGCTATGTTAGAGTACCCTGTGGTAGTCACTGTGTCGATCCATCCTGTGTGTTGGGGGGTTAATCTGGACAGACTGGAGAAACAAATCTATAGAAATGCATATGTGTGTAAGAGAGGGTTTTATATAAAGGGTAAGTGGTATGTTAAGAAAGCATCCCAACCCATGCTGTCCAAGGCTGTAAGTCCAACATCAGTCCATATTTCTGACACCAAGCTATAAAGTCCTCCTCAATCTCACAAAACACACACAAGGACACCAACTGGAGGAGGAAAGCCAAATCAGTGAGCGTGTCAGCATCTCAGCACTGGCAGGGGTCTCCAAGCAGCTGCTCCAGCACCCAGTGCTGCCTTAGGGTAGATCAAGTGGCTTCTGCTTAGGGATGTCTTGCAGGAAGTGAGCCTTGCCAGCTGAAGCAGGAAACTGGCTAAGGTAGCTGCATCCTGGTCAGACAATCAGAAAGCAAGAGACCTGAGAACTAGAAAAGTGAGGCTGACCGAACCATTTTTCTCTCCGCCCTTCAATTAATTCCACATGTGTTGATAGGTTGGCAGACTAAACCCTAACTATCTCGGTAAGTGAGGGGCACGGTGTCTTCCCTTTTTCACTACCCAAGAATGATGTCCTTTTCCAGCGACTGGTTTCTCTTAACAATGTATCCAAAATACTGAAGATAAAGTCTGACCATCCTCACTTCTAAGGAGCATGCTGGCTGTACTGCCTCCAGGATAGATCTGTCTGTTCTTTCGGCAATCCATGGTACTTTCCATAGTGACTTTGCAGGACAGAGTCAAACTTCCCTTGTGAGTTCCTGGGACTGTAGAGTTTTATATGAGTATAAACCCTCATCTGCCTCCCTCAGAGAAACTGGTGGCTTTGAATTGCTGATCTTGTGCATACCCCATGACATCCTCCGAGTCCTGAGGATTAAAGACACAGGTTTATTAAAAGCTTTGAATTGATAACAGAGAACAGAGAGTAGCCTGAGAATGGAATGAAACAAAAGTGGAAGCAAAGAGGATAACAATGGAAGGAATAGAAATGATGAAACATGATGAAAAAGAAGAATTTTGATATGTGTTCAGATTTTTTTTGCACCATGGGAAGAGCAGCCATTTAACGTAAGCAACATATTGTGGTAGATAGTAAAACACCATCAGTCCTGTACAGCTCCTCCTCTAAGAGGTGCAGCTTACTTCCCTTCTTCTTGAACCTGTGCTGACAGTATGATTTACTCTGCCCAAGCGTGTGGCCAAGGGGTCATGTGCAAGCTTAGGCCTCAAGAGACCTTTGGAGCTCTTGTCTCTCCCTGGAAACTCTTCCACCAGCAGAGGGACAAACCTGACCCTGCTGGCTGGATGAGAGAACAAGTGGAGGGAGGCCACGGCTATGCCAGGAGCCTCAGCTAAAGCACCAGACACAGGAGGCAGCGCAGCCTGACTCAGATCACAAGAAGGGCTTGATGAGCCCGGCCCCAAGATCTTGTCCACAGAGATGACGAAGATCGTTGGTATTTGACGCCAGGAAGTTTAGGAGTGGCTTGTCACACAGTAAGAGATAATATGACTCCAGAAAGGGGGGGGGGTAGCTTAAATAAATCAGTTAAATACTGTAGAACAGTCAAGTTGGATGAGGCTTTGAGAAGTCAAAGGTGTGGTGCAGGCAGAAGCCAGAGAACAGGGCAAGACCAGGCGTCTTCACTTTTTACGCCTGTGTACCACACACATGCGTTTCTGATGTGATGTTTTAAAACAGATTCACTGAGGATCGTGCAATTTTTTGAATAATGCAGTACTTACATTTTACAAAGAACACCAAGGGTGACTGGGGGTGGGAGGGGAGAGGGGAGGGAAGAATCAAGGTGAAGCCCAGGGTGCTTAGGGATGTGAAAACATGCTGAGAGACACTGCCGTGGTGATGTTGAACATCTAGTGCCAAGGGCCTTAGAAACCTACCACACAAAACTGTCCTAAACAACGGACCTTAGCTAATAATAATGTGTCGATATTGCATCATTAATTGTAACATATGTGCCACACTAAGATGTTCATTGTAGAAGAGATTGGGGGGCGTAGTGCAGGGTGAGGTCATGTGAGCGTATGCTATACTTTCAATAAGCCTAAAAGTGTTCTAAAAGAGAAAACGCATTTTTTAAAAGCCACCTAAAAAACAACAACAAAAACCCAAGTACTAATTAGGAAATGGAGGATGGGGGTCTAAATTATTCATTCCCAAGGAGAGCCAGAGCGACTGTCACAGAACTACCAGGAACTTTTATAGAAACATTGACTCCAGGCTCCTATCCCTGGGGCTTATGGCTTGCTTTGCTTGGACAAGAGCCAAAGAAGGTGTTTTCTTCACACAGCTTCTCAGAGGTGTTGAGGTTATAGGGGAGAGAAAGGGGACTCTGAGTCCTAGGGAATGCCTGTACTTAAGGAATTCAGAAAGGAGGAGCGACTTGGTGGCACAGTGTTTTAGCACCTCGCTGTTATCCGAAAGGTCCGAAGTTTGAACCCACCAGCTGCTCTCAGGGAGGAAGATGAGGCGGTTCTACTACATCTGTGAGTGGGAATCGCTCTGGTTTGGGGGTAGAAAGGAGGAAGGCCCCTTGAGGTGCAGCAATTAAGTGCTCGGCAGCTAACTGAATGGTTGGGGTTTCAAACC
This sequence comes from Nesogale talazaci, assembly GCA_004026705.1. Lineage (NCBI taxonomy): Eukaryota > Metazoa > Chordata > Mammalia > Afrosoricida > Tenrecidae > Nesogale > Nesogale talazaci. The sequence goes on from PVJH01029450.1 coordinate 6,047, forward strand.
CACTCATCATTCCACAGGGGAAAGAGGCGACACTCGACCTTTGCGAACAAACATCTACAGCCTTGGAAGTCCTCTGGGGGAGTTCCCCTTCTTCCTATAGAATCACTGGGCAGTTCTACTCTGTATGCCAGTGATCCGTGAGTTGAAATGGACTTGGTGGCAACAGGTTTGCAAAGGAAGAATCCTCTTAGTGGTGCAAATACTTAACGCCCTTGGCTGCTGCCTGAAAGGTTGGAGGTTGGAGTCCTCTCAGAGGTGCCTCCGAAAAAAGATTTGACTATCTACTTCTAAAAAAGACCCCCAAAAAACAGCCATTGGAAAACTCTATGGAAGGCAGTGCTCACACAGATGGGGCCATCATGAGACAAAAACAACTATGCATCAACTGCTTGAGAAGAGAGAACATGACTTTCAACTTGACCTTCTTAGGAAGAAGGTGGTCCCAGAGACACTTAAGACATGCATTAAGGACAGAGGCGAGTGTGGGGAGGCCTGAGAAACTGAGGCCAGGGTAGCTTAAGTAGGGAGTAATTTGTTTCAGGTTAGCTAGGTGGAGGCAGCATTTGAAGCCAGCTGGTCTGTTTCCATAGCCTTGGATGCTTTGGGTTTTTTGGGGTTTTTTTTCCAAATAAGACTTAGTGACAACATAGAAGGATCTCAATGCCTATTGATGTATTTGGACCATTTTATTGTGATTCGGGTGAGAGTTCAGAGAGCAAATTCCTTTCAACCATATATGCACGTTGTGTTTAGTGACATCAGCCCCTTCGAGCAATGTATGTTGTCCTTGTACTGGGACCCCGTTCCTCTTCTCTGTATGCTTCTAACTGCAGTATCTGTGCTGCCAATCAGGTACAGCATTATCTAAATGTTGTCTTCTCTTTGGGCATTAGACCCTTGGCATATGGGGCTTCAAAGAGCCCCACCCCGGGGTGCCTTTTCTGTAGCGACCAGCTTTGGAAAGGCCACAGCCTTCAAATCCCTCCGGGGGACATCTAACCTATACACATGGGTCACCATGGGTTGACAACTACTCCCCAGCAACAGCAAACAATGGCTTACAGATGGGGGAACGGTGCCTGCCTGCGAGCTCATCCAGGGAAGAAATGCCGTTCTCAATCTCACTCCCGGGGCCCAGCCCATCGTTTGCACTCAACAGATGCATTGGAGTAAAGGCACGAATGATTTGGGACCCGAACACAGACGTGTTAAACTTCGCCACTTTAAGCTTACTAGTTGAGTCGAGTTCTCCACGAAAAGGGGCGCGTTCAGAGACAAGTTCACGGCAATTGTAAGATGGGCGGGGACAAACGCCGCGATGAGGCACGGGGAGAGCTATCAGAGACCAAGACCAACAGATGAGGTGCCCCGTTTGCTCTGAAGGAAGGAGAAGGGGCAGATGAGAAGGTGGAGCTGGAGAGAGATGGGAGCGGGGGATCCCAGGGGAATTTGCTCGGCGCAGGGAGGCCACCTGTTCCTCCGCGTCCAGGGAAGCGAGCCTGTCAAGAGGCTGGGAGACTTTAGCACGGTGACGGCTGCGGCTGGAAGCGAGACTTCACGGAGGCCTGGGAACAGCCCCCTAAGTTTCTCTTCCCCATCAGTTAACGCCAAGAAGCAGGGTCTTGAACTCAAGAATTCTACTGATAACGCACGGCGTAGCCAACTTCACACACACAAACTACTCTCTACCGTCACCACGGTTTCCTTTAAAAAGCGGGGGTGGCACGGAACACACATCAAAGATAGGCTGGGCATCACCGCGGTGCCCAGCTCCCCCGAGTCTCTCCATTTCCTCTGCAAGAAGGACTCTATCCCCCGACACCAGCGCGTGGGAAACGCGGCTCCCGACCGCCCACGCGGGCAATGGCTCCGGGTCCCGGCGGGGCGCGCGGGCGCCTGGCAACCCTGGCGCGCCCCGCCCCTGCCGGCGCCAGGACAGCCGGCCGCTGGCCGCCGTTCCCGCGCTCCGAGCCGGCCGGGCCTCGCTGGCCCCGGGCCTCCCCGGCCTCCCGACACCCGGCGCCCCGCGGGGCACAGACACCCCCACCCCGACGGCGGGGGGAGAGCGCGCGCGCGCGCGCGGAGCGCGACCTGGTGTCCCGAGGGGCGTCTCTCCGGCCCCGCCGCGCAGCCCCGCTCTCGCCGGTTCCGGGCGCCGGGGTGGGGGATGGGGGTCGCCGCCGGCGAAGCGCTCGGTCCGCCGCCGCGCGGACCCCTCTCCGCGCCCCACCTCCCACTGCGCGCGAGTCTCGGCCCCCGACGGGGGGCGCCCGAGGAGGGGCGGGGGGTCCCCCGGGCCGCCGTCCTCGGGCCGTGCGCGCGTCCGAGGGCGCCCGCGGCGGGTGGGCTGCGCTGGGTCGGGGCGCGCGCCCTACCTGTCGTAGCTCCAGCGGCTGTAGGACAGGGGCCGGTGGCTGCCCACTCCCTCCATGGCCGCCCCGCCGCGCCGCGCCGCGCCGGCTCCACGCGCCGCGGCCAGCCTGGGCGCCCGCACCTGCGGCCGACTCGGCGCTCCCGGGTTCGCTCGCGGGCTGCGGGCGGGGGCGCAGGCGGAGGACTGTACCATTCGCCCCCCGGGGGGGGTTGCCCGCCCCCGGCTCTGCCAATGGCGGGGAACATCGGGCTACGGGGACCCGGGTCCCGGGGGCTCCCTCCCCCGCGCTCGGGTCCCGCGGGGGCGCGGCTGCGGCAGCCTGGACTGCTTATTTATTTATTTCCGAGGTGTGCTCCCCGTCGCCATGGCAACCTCCTCCCTCTTGGCCGGCGTCACGGGGGGGCCCCCGAAGCTTTCAAACCTTCCCGGGATACGGACTGCGAAGAGGCTGGCCCTTCCCCTCCCCGCGTGGGAGTCGCCGAGACGCTTCCGCCACTCGGGGCCCCTCTGCAGAGACGCCCGCTCCGGGCCGCCGGGCGTGGGAGTCTGCACACGCTGCCCTTCCCACCCCCGCACCCAGCGTCCTGGGAATGGGAGGGCCACTCTCCGGATTGTGCGCGATTGCCTGGTCTCCCGCCCCTCCTTCCCCACCGTGGAAGTCTTCCTTTAACCAACGCCAACCTGCTCCACCAACTGCCCGGACTGCAGACCCCACCCCTCCCCTCCCAGGCCCGCCGGCTGGCCTGCTGGCCTGCGGGACTCCCTTCCCCTCAAAGGGCGAGCTCTGTAAACACTCCCACTGCCAGGCCCTGGCTTTTGTTTATTTGCATTTTGTGCTTTTCCTTCGTCAATAACAAAACTCTTTTTGGGGGGGGGGGAAGGTGGGGACACCCTGCCTTATATAGTGTAATGAGGCAGGAGAATGTCTTCTTTCTTCTTTTACTACCGTTTTTTAAGAAGTTTTATTGGCATAGAATTCACATAGCAAAAAAATCCAATAGTTCTATCGCATCAAGAAGTGGGGGCTAGGAGCGGCGGGGGGCTGCCACGCGTGCTGGAGGGTTTGCGGCAGCCTGCTCTCCCCTTCGTTCATCCGAGGAGGCTGGCTGAGGGGAATTACTGCCATAATCTCCTTGCAGAGGTCACAGTAGCCTAAGAAGGTCCTTTCGAAACAGCTGGTGTGAAGACGCTGTGCTAATTTCTCCCTGCGGTCAGAGTCCAGGGTTGGGCCCTTGTGGATCGGGAGAAGGAGGGAGGCTGCGTTTGAGCTGGTGAATCCAGTCTCCTTGGGGCAGCCCTCTGAAACCAGAGTGACCTGATAACCCTGTGGGTTACAGAGTTTGCAATGGACAGGGCACCTGTGGCATTCAGCCCATAGCGTGTTTCATATGTGCTGCCCCATGTTGGCGTTTTAATGGAATGAATTGGCAACATCTACATTTGGAAGATTTAATATAAAGAGCTAGCTTTCTGTCTGCTCTTGGAAACGGAACTGTCTTCAGGTGTAGCAAGGGTTAATTGGAGCAGAGACGTGAAGGGAAAATGCCCCAAGCCAGCTTCTCTCACTTAAATCACTTGCCTGACCTCATGTGTAAGGCTGCGTTCTCCTGTGACAGGTGTGTGGATAACGTGTATACATACCCAGACACCCCCCCCCCCGCTTTCCCCACCCCCCACACAGAGATTGATATCGAGAGTGGCCTGTGTAATTGTACAGGCTAGCAAGTCTCAAATCTGTTGGTCAGGAGTCAGGCTGGAAGCTTCATCGATGAACCCCAAACCCATGGGTCCAATGATAGCTAGTGGTTTACAGGGCTGCAGTAGTTAGCAAATCCCCAATTCTGCAGGTCAGGGAACCACCGTTGGTTCACGTCCGAACAGCCAAATATCCAGTGCAGGACACAGAGAGATGCACTTTGCTCGAGCAGCCACATATAGTGGATGCAGGCCACATCCCCAAGGAAAATTCTCTTACATCACATCACGAAGACGGAGAAAAATTACATAATACTGAAAATCACAGCCCAATCAAGATGATGCATTAACGGTCCACTTGACACCCACACCTATGTTCTTAAACCATGCCAAATCCCAAACTAAACACACTGGCATTGAGTCAATTCTGACTCATCAAGGCCCTATAGGTCAGATAACCCCCTCAGGACCAAGCATGAGAGTAGTGATACCAGGAGGCTAAAGAAAGGGGGAACCAAGCACAATGATCTACATATGACCCCTCTCCCTGGGGTATGAACAGCAGAAGAGTGGGTGAAGTCAGTCAGTGTAAGATATGAAAAAAGTAATTTATAAATTATCAAGGATGAGGGAGGGAGGGAAAAATGAAGAGCTGATACCAGGGGCTCAAGTAGAAAGAAAATGTTTTGAAAATGATGATGACGATATATGTTCAAATAAATGTGCTTGACACAATGGATGAGTGGATGGATTGTGATAAGACCTGTACAAGTCCCCCATAAAATGATTAAAAAAAAAACTCCCTAGGACAGAGTTCAACTGCCCCTTTGAGTTTCTGAGGTCATAAATATTAATGGGAGCAAAAAGATTCTTCTTTCTTCCATGGTGCAGCTGTTAGCAGTTGAAACCATATTCAATTGTTAAATAAATGCAATATAAAGTCATTGGGTCTAAAATGATACATGTACAACTGAAAACACACTAGTCTCATTTGCATCTAATATTTTTAAAGTAATGGAAAAAGGGAGAAAGGAAAAAGCATTCTATATATACAAACACATATAGAATAAAGTAAGAAATACACAACAATTACAGTCCTCATTGCTTCAATTGGCCACGTGATCAAAACTGGTCACTTTTCCCACTACCCAAGCTTGCTCACGGGAATGTTAACAAAAAGGTCAGCAGTTCAAACCCACTAGCTGTCCCAAAGGTGGAAAATGAGGCTTCCTGCTCCTGTAAAGAACACCAGAGGGGCAATCCTCCCCCTGTCCTCTAGGGTTGCTATGACTCAGAATGGACTTAATGGCAATGGATTGAGTTGATTGAATTTTTCTTACCCAGGATGAATTTCCTTCGCCCTCAGCAAGCAACTCAATTGGCAGTGGTTCTTTGCCTGATGGGGTGATCCAAACCTCTGTTCCTGAAGGGTCTGAGTCACTAGTAATCATGCTGGAATGGAATAACTGTAGTTTTCAAAAAATAAAAATATAAAATAACTAGTCTTCCACTGACTTTAATCACAGACAGGGTATGGCAGAATTGAGACATCATAAGGGATCTATTGTGGTCCAATAGAACCAACTCTTCCTTAGCTTCATTCTGTAATATTAATCTGAATTCCTCTTAGTATCTAGGATCAGCCACGCTAGCCAATGTGATAATTCCCTTGTTTGTTGAACCAGAGGCGTGACGAGCCCAAAGTGGCTGGGTGGTGTTTTAACTTCAAGTTCTGTGAGGCCAGTGTTGGGTCTACAGACAAGTGCTGTCTTTTCTCTGGAACTGAGACTTCCAAATGTGCAGGGTATATGTGAGGTCAGGAAGCAAATATTTTATGAGGATGTCGCTGAGGAGAATAGTGAGTTATTTAACACTTATGTAGGCTTGGAGCTCACCATAAGGCCAGCAATTCAAACCCCAAAGCTGCTTCATGGACAAAGGTGAATCTTTCTGCAAGGGAGCAGTTGAGTTCTGTCCTCCCTCTCCCATTTCCACGCCGTGATCCCTGGATCTGTGAAGCCTGGCTATGGAAGAAGCAGCACTGCATATTGGACACTAGTTTAGAACATAGGCTTCCCTTTGCCCCAATCCCGCATCTCTTGATGGGAGGCAGTGACACGTGGGTTGTGTGACAGCAGGTAAAGACTTCTGTAGCTCCACAGCTGCTAGTTTTAGCAGTGGTGTTATGTGCAGGGATGGCAAATGAATACCTGGAGAAACAGACACTTGTCTATCCCAGTAAGAATAAAGCACTTCCCTTTTCATTACAGAAGTGGTATGATGTCATCGATTCGCCACCAGCTTGCTGGATGTGTTCTGCACAGAATGTGCCACATCAGTGACTGCGTGGGTCTCCCCTGCTGGTGGAATGGGCATTCCTGTAGCCCAGTCAGTTTTGGTGACCAGAAATCCATGTTGCTGAGCTCACAGAACTTCCACCATTGCCATCATGGATACTTTATGCAAGAGCCTATTTGACATTTACAGAAGTGGCTGGGGGCCAAGGATGACTGGAGTCTACAGAGTGTATCTCCATATCCACTGGATTGTTAAAACCCTCTTCTGCTGAGGTCACATGACATGAACAGTTTCGCTTCCTTGGTCCATGTAGAGAGGTCTAGCCACATACCTCTTCCTCATATCACCTTGTCACTAATTTTCCAATCCTGTTCCTTCCAAATCCCTGATCACCCAGCTATACTGATGGCCACAGCTTATGAATCAGTGTAGTCACACATCTGTCCATTTTCTTCTTCCAAACAAAGTGAACGAATGACCAGGTTCACTATTTGAAGTTGTGTTAGTCTGGGTAGACTAGAAAAACAAATTCATAAACACACATATGAATATAAAGGAAAGGTTTATATACAAGAGGAATGGAACATTGAGAAAGAATCCCAACCCAGTCCAGTTCAAAGTCATAAGTCCGATATTAGCTCATATGTTTGATAACAGTCTACAAAGTCTCCTTCCAATTCATGAAGCCACAGGCCAGTGGGTGCAGAGTCCTGAGCATCCAGCGGCAGCAGAAGTATCCTCGCACTGGCAGGGGTCTCTCATTGGCTCCTCATTTCCAGGGCTCAGTGTCCATCAACAGCATTCATTGGCAGTAGAAGCATCTCAGCGCTGGCAGGGGTCTCTCTGTGGCTTCTCTGGCCCCACAGGTCTGACTCCATGAGGGCAAGCCCATGTGGCCTCTCCTCCGGCTCCTACATTCTCCAGGAATCAGGATCAATCAGCATGCTGTTATCTTGTCAGGAATTTTCCATCTCAGAGACTGAGTCAAGTCTCTCTTCTCCAATTGGGAAATACCGCGAGACTTCCCAGAATTCTCAGGAGAAAGCCATGCCCACACAGAGGCCTCACTGGTTATTTCCAGAGTGACAGGCTAGACTCCACTCCTACACTCCCAATCATGAAATTGACATGAGTACATGACTGCTACAGAAGTTCAGACATTTGAGAAGATTTCTCTTCACCATGTTCTTATGGAGAAGCCAGACGGGTGCTGTCATGCTGCTGTCCCCTTTCCAGTGATACCTGTGTACTGTGAAGTTCCATCTGTAAACCAGTCTTTTCCTTCTCGCTCAACTGCAACAGGAGGCCATAGGTGCAGAGAGGGAAGACAGTGCTGCAGGAGAGGAAATCATAGGCACTTGGCCCATCTCCTTGTGCAACCCCCTTGTCCCTTCAGGTCCTGCTCTAGTCCAATCTCACATATGCCACTTCTATTTGAGGGTGGGGTTCTGTTGCTCATATCCAACTTTATCATGTGGTGGGGCAGAGAGCACCCAGCTCAGGCTGCATGATGACTGGTGACCCCCTATCCTTAAGCATTCCATTTCTACTAGGGCCCAATCACAAACCAAAAGCTGTTTCTGAAAAGGAGAGTGATTATCTGCTGAGGATGGCAGGGGCTTGCTCAAACTCTCCAGGGACTGAATTGTGTCAACACAGGCCAAAGCCTTCAAACTGCATCTCTCATCTGCCACTGCCACACTGAGTGCCAATGACCAGGGGAATCAAATGGCCCAAGTGGCTGACTGGCTGGTACGACAGGCTGAACTTGTTCCAGACTTTTTCTTGTTTGAGGCTGCCATGCAAAACAGGTAGCTTTTCAGGGCTGAGCCCTGGTGGTGTAGTGGTTGTGTGCGGGACTGCAGCCCACTGGGATGGAGGTTCGATTCCAGCAGTGGGGCTGGACCGCCTACTCCCACCACCAGAGGGCAGTGAGGCCCCCCCCAAAAAACAACAACAACAACAAAAAAAAACTGGTAGCTTTTCAAATGACTTAATATATAGGGCAAAGCATCAAAGAACCAAAAAAAAAAAAAAAATCACATTATTGTGAATGAGGGAAAGTGCAGAGTGGAGACCCAAAGCCCATCTGTAGGCAACAGGACATCCCCTTAGAGAAGGGTCGCAAGGAGGAGATGAGACAGCCCGGGTGCAGTATAGTACCTATGAAACATGCAACTTTCCTCTAGTTCTTTAATTTTTCATCCCCTCTTCCACCCACTATCATAACCCCAATGCTACCTTACAAATCTGACTAGACCAGAGCATGTATAGGGGTTACAGATAAGAGGTGGAAACACAAGGAATCTAGGACAGATAAACCCCTCAGGACTAATCTTGAGAGCAGCCATAACAGGAGGGTAAGGGGGAGGTGGGGGAAGACAGGGGGAACTGATCACAATGATTATCTTTAACCCCCTCCCAGGGGGATGGACATCAGAAAAGTGGATGAAAGGAGATATCGATCAGTGTACTACATGATAAAATAATAATTTATAAATTATCAAGGGTTCATGAGGGAGGGAGGGGAAAAATGAGAAGTGGATACCAAGGGCTCAAGTAGAAAACAAATGTTTTGAGATGATGATGGCAACACATGTACAAATGTGCTGACACAATGGATGGATGGTGATAAGAGGTATATGAGCCCCCAATAAAATGATTATGATGCTACCAAAAGTTACAGGCTTAAAGGCTTAAAGTTAAACAAGCAGCCCTCTAGCAGGAAAGCAACAAAGTCCACATAGAAGAAACACACCAGCCTGTGTGATCACAGGCTGGGATTGATTATGGTGTCAGGCATCAGAAGGCCCCAAGCACACAAATATGTTGATGTGAACAAAGTGGGTTGGAGTGGAGACCCAAAGCCCAGCTGTAGACAGTTGGACATTCCCTCACAGCAAGGTCATAAGGAATAAATTATTCCTTATTCCTTATTATCGGGGTCCATGAGGGTGGGAGATTGGGGGAGGGAGGGAAAAAAGAGGAGCTGATGGCAAGGGTTCCAATAGAAAGAAAATATTTTGAAAATGATGTACACATGTGCTTGGTGCGGTTGATGTATGGATTGTTATAAGAGCTGTACGAGCTCCCATTAAAATGGATTTATTAAAATTAAAAAACACAACAACAGTAAAAAAAATTGTTCTCTTTCTGCTGTAGGGCCGAGATATCAGGAAAACCAACCTGAAATCCCTGGTGGGGTCCGGTGGACACAGGCGGATGAGTCACTGACACTCTCCCCTTTAGAGTCTTCTCTGTTTAAGTGACTCGGGAAGAGTGGGCCTCAACACATTGTTGCTGCTATAACAAAGTGCTACAAACCAGGCATCTTAAAACCATAGAAATATAGTCTCTGCCAGTACTGGAGCTCAGAAATCTGAATTCAAGATGTCTGCAGAACTCTGGAGGAGCCTTGGTCATGCATTGGGCTACCCACTATAAAGCCAGCAGTTGAAAAACACGGGCTCTCCTCAGGAGAGCGAGGGGGCCTTCTACTCCTGCAGCCATTCAGTCTTGGAAATCCATGCAGCAATTCTACTTTGCCCTATAGGGAGTCCAGGTAGACTCCATGGCAGTGAGTGTGAGGTCATTTTTTATTTGTTTGTTTTGTGCTTTGCATGGGGTTATGTTCTCTTCAAAGTCTCTAGGACAGTGGTTCTCAACCTTCTCTTTGATACAGTTCCTCATGTTGGGATGCCCCCCCCCCCACCAACCATTAAATTATTTTCCTTGCTACTTCATCACTGTGATTTCGCTACTGCTATGAATCAAGCAACCCCTGTGAAAGGGTGGTTTGACCCCCAAAGGGATCATGACCCACAGGTTGAGAACCGCTGCTCTAGGGGAGGTTTCTTCCTTGTCCCTTTCAGCTTCTAGACCTGGGCATTCCTTGGCTTGTGGGAGCATCACTTCATGTTTTTCTGTCTCCCACGCTCATCCAAAGGGTTTCCTGTGTCTCTTTTCCCCTTTCTGTAAGGACACCCATCATAGGACTAGTGCTGCTCCCCTTCAGTTTGACTTCAGTTTTTTTGTTTTTGTTTTTTGGGGCATCACTGCCCTCTGGTGGGAGTGGGAGGCCCAGCCTTGCTCCTGGAGAGCTGCTGCTGGATTTGAACAGCCAAGCCAGTGGGCCACAGTCCCGCACTCAACCACTATGCCACCAGGGCTCAGTATGACTTCATACTAGCAAAATAAACCCATACAGATTCTATATGATAATAAAGCCACATGCTCAAGTACTGGGGGCTAGGACTCTTGTTTGGGGCCATAATTAAATTTGTAACACATAGGGATAGCTGGGAAGATATTAATGAAGATTGGAGTCTTGAGCCCCTATGATAAGTTGTCTTCTAGGCTTGTAGAAATAGCTCTTTCTTCTCTTGATATGAATCTATGATATGCATAAATGAGGGGTCTTCATAAAAATTTCATACAAAATGTGTATCGGGATACATTATGTGTAGATGAGAAAATGGCATAGAGGCCACATCTGATTTCCTCTGGCTTAGCAAAGAGTAGAAGCCGACTCCAAAGCCACACAGGATGCTTCCTATCAGGTAGAGGTCAGACACATCTCCACCCGCCAAGCTTCTTTGTCCTATCCTGATACCAGCTCTCCTCCCTCAACATTCCACTTCTTGTCAGGTTCAATCATCGATGGCAATGGACACACAGAACTTCTACTCCAAATTCATCGTTAAAGGATTTATTAGGGACGCTAACAAGCTGCAAGTCAGCATCTGAAAAGCTAAGGATACAGTTGGTGTGTCCACAGCACCTCTGCTCAGCCTTGGCTCCAGGCATGTTTGGAGCTATCTCTGGTTCTTTGCCTCAAACCTTGGCTTCTGCTCTGGTCAAAGTCCCTTTAGGTCTGAAAAATGCCCAACGACAACCCACTCTGTCTGCCAGCCTAGCATTCTGGCACTCACTTTTCCTTGATCAGTTGGGTCGGGGAGGCCTGCCAGTCTGTCTCATGGTTTCTGCTGCCCCTACCTTGTCTCTATGGTGTCTGCCACACAGAGATCTTGGACCTGCTTTGCACGTGGCTCCTCTTTCAGCTGTCCATGGAGTCCCCCTTCCTGCTTTTGAAATAGTCTGCTTTGGCCTTAAGTCAAGAGGATTCAAACAGCAGGAACTGTGGCTAACACTACGAACATCTCAATGAGTTCGGCTTACACAGTTAAGACTTAAAAAAAAAAAAAGTTGTGTAAATTTTCTGCTTCATGGATGCCAAAATGGTTGTACCCAGAGTTGCTGTAGACAAGGACAGTGCTCTGAATGCAAAGTTTTCAAAAGTGGGACACCCTCCTGGAGCCTTCCTTGGAAGAGTTATGTGAGGAGGTGAAACATGGTTCGATGCGTATGACCCTGAAGATCACGCGCAGTCAAAGCAATGGCTTCCAAGAGGTGGACTTGGTTGGTTAAAGCACAAGCAGACAGCTAAAGAGCAAAGGTCACACCAAGAGTGTTTTAGGTTGTGATGCTCAAGACATTTTGCTTGTTGACTTTCTGGTGGGCCAATGACTGATAACATCTCCTTACGATAGTAGTGTTTTGACAAAGTAAGCCAAGGCTTTACAGAGAATGTGTGGGAAACTTGACCTTCAGGACAGCCCATGACCACTGCCCTTCAGGTCCATTTTGCTCATTTCACTTATCAAACAAGGGTGAGCTGTAGTTCATTAACATGGCCCTTCAGCCAGAAGTCCTTTGGTGATGCACCATCATTCTGGACTCTGCCATGGTCTCATTTTGGATGGAGTTCTCTGCTAGACTCATGAGCAGGTTGAAGGTGGGAGGAAACCTTGACCTAAGTCGAGGGCATGAACCAAGCCATATCCTTTGTGTCTTTGGGACGACGTGGTCTTCTGAGAGACAAGACCACACCTCTGTGGAAGCCATTCCTCTGTGTATCAGAGCAACCTGGAAAACTGTGGCGGTCATTTGCTTATGTTAATTTCATTATTAAGCTGTAGGGGTGGAGTCTAGCCTGTTAATCTGGAGATAACCACTGAGTAGCCAATGAGGCCTCTGTGTGGGCATGGCTTTCTCCTGAAACTTATGAGAAATTTCACGATATTTCCCTTATGGAGATGAGAAGCTATCTCTCCAGTTGTTGGGAGTTAGACCCAGAGATGATGAATTACGGACAAGGCAAGATGGCAGTGTCCGAGGAGCTGCAGGAGCTGGAGGAGAAGCCACACGGCCTTGCCCTGATGGAACCAGACCTCTGAAGCTGGAGAAGCCATGTGGAAACCCCTGACAGCGCTGAGTTGCTTCTACCACCACTGGATGCTGTCAATGAACCCTGAGCCCTGGAAGCAAGGAGCCAAGGGGAGACCCCTGCCAGCGCTGGGACACTGTACCCACTGGCCTGTGATTTTTTTGTTTGTTTGTTTGTTTTGGGGGGGCATCACTGCTCTTGGTGGTGGGAGTAGGAGGCCCAGCCCCACTGCTGGAATTGAACCTCCGTCCCAGTGGGCCGCAGTCCCGCGCACAACCACTACGCCACCGGGGCTCAGCCCCTGGCCTGTGATTTTGTGAGTCGGAAGGAGACATTATAGACTGGTATGGGACATATGGGCTAATAAAGGACTTAAGACTTTGAACTGGACTGGGTTGGGATGCTTTCTCAATGTTCCATTCCTGTTGCATATAAATCATTCCCTCATATCTATATGTGTGTCTATATATTTGTTTCTCTAGTTTACCCGGACTAACATAGATTCCACGAGAGATCCCAGGGCCATCAGAAAATCACGCTTGGGATGTCTGTCTGAAATGGCAGAAGCAAAGGGCAGAGGCTTCAGAGACTATGGACAGAGACCATGGGACAGAGTAAAGGAGCTGGCTCAAGATGAGAAAGGACACCACGAGGAGCAGAGCCGAGACTATGGGACTGGGAGGCAGCTTCAATGCACTGCTGCTTCTGATCCAGTCCCTCCACCTCTTCCTCCATGGGCTGCCTTCTCATCTCACCACAGGAGTCACTTGCTCACCTCCACAAAGAAGCACAGATAGGCACCTAGGAAACTCTTTCCACCCTGGGGTGACCCTTGACTACTAATTGATAGGTCCAAGAGGCTAATGGCCTGCATCAGTGTCCTAAAGGTGGTTAACGCTGAGGTATAAATTGTAGTCTAGTGTTTCCCTGTTGGATCAGATTGACAGGAACCTCTGTGAGTCTTTGCCAGTAAGTACACTCCTGCTTGACTTTGACCTGTACTTATCTTCCTGTGCCTATTATTTTGACTTGCTACTGGTGGTCCCTAACACTTCAGTGGCATACTAAAGCCTGCTGATACCCACTCAGAAGAACTGATTGATGGCATTTCTTCCCAATTCTATGTTCAGAGGTGTCATGTTGATAGCTTTTCAATCGGCTGTGCTAGGAGCATTCATCATGGAACGGAAATCGACAAATGTGATGCAGTAAGAGTTTGCTTTTATTTTAGAGAGCTGTAGTAGTTACATAATCTGGCATCAACTTGAGACTATTGAGAAGGGGAATTTAGCCTGTCAATCCTGTCATGCTTGATGACCTCATTTGGAGGTGCCACAGAGATAAATAGCTCCCTGGAGGGGAGAACACACACAGACTCTTCTTTGTCTCCCAATGAGACATTCCTGCAGACAAAACACATGAAACAACTAGACCCTTGGAGTTGAAGGAGCCACATGGAGACCCCTGCCAGTGCTAAGATGCTTCTATCACCACTGAATCCACAAGACTTACGCCATTGGTCTGTGCTCTTTGTTCATTTGGCATCATTGCATGTGTTGTGTGAGTCTGGAGAGGCATTTATAGATTGATATTGGACATATGGACTAGTGTTGGACTTTATCTGGACTGGGGTAGGATGTTTTCTTGTGTGTGTGTGTGTGTGTGTGTGTGTGTATATATATGTGTGTGCTTGTGTTTTTTTTGTGTGGCATCATTGCCCTGGTAGGATAGGAAACCCAGTCTTGCTCCTGGAGAGCTGCTGCTGGATTTGAACTGTCAGCCCTGTGGGCCGCAGTCCTGCACACAACCACTACACCACCAGGGCTCAGCCGGATATTTTCTTAATATACAATTGTAGGATATGAAAAGAATGTTCCCCAGCTCATCTCCCCCAAATATATGTCAATCCCAGGTCACTGCAACTAATGGTAGATGATTGTCAAACAATTCTCCCTGAAGGCATCAGCCATCCAGAGCAAGCAGACTACTGTCTGGTCCATCTTACGTGGGGCTCACACACTACTGATAAGGATAGTAATTGTTTCCCTGGAGAGTGTGCTAGGTGACGTCCAAAGTTAGGCTGCTGTCCTGAATCTGGGACCCACCCATCTTGTTACATGTGTATTCCCAAACCCTCCCCTTCCTATTGCATGTACACCCTTAGCTCATTCTCTTCCTGTCACATGTATGCCTATTGTACACCCCCCACCTGTGACGTGTGGTTACCTGTAATGAAGGCCCTAAATGTATATGGAACTTGGCCAGAAATAGAGAGCCCCTCCAGTCCTCCCTGCCCAGTTATGCATGGGCCGGTGGCCATTGAGATCATGCCTGCCTGGGGGTGAGCATGCTACCATGGAAGGTGTCTGACTCCTTCATTGCTCTCTCCTTCCTATCTCTATTATTCCCTAAGACTTCACTATAGTCTTTATAGACTGTAACCATACAATTGCACCTATCTGACCCGTGAAACAGTTGTGAGGGGCTGGTTTCCCCAACATACATTTACTCTGTATATGAAGCTCTTTCTTATGCACACATAGGTGTGTCTATGAATTTGTTTCTTCACTCAACCCAGACTAACACAAGAGCCAACTGCTGGACACTTATCATCATACAATTAGGGAACTTCCCTAACAAATCACTTGCATGTTAGCATTCAACCCAGACAGACACTGCCTTGTCAGCTCACTGTGGACAAAGAGACTTTTGGAAGAAGGCACGTTGGGATGGAATTTTCATACGAAACCACAGAACTCACGACCTATCCTTATTCTCTACGAAGGCCCAGGATACATGACCTTGATCCCGTCTTGGTGGTGGTGGCGCTGGCAACCTTGAGAAGGTTAGGCTGACTCTTGCCCACCAGAATCGACAGGAGATGCTGCTGTGGCACTTGACTCCAGAAAGTAGACATGAATGATACGGCCTAGAAGCATCAGGGGGCGTAGGCGGGGGCACATTTCTGTTGGAAGCAAGGGGGGACGTGACTGTGACCGACAATAAGACTGGAGTGGAAACCACCGTGCCAGGTAAGCTGTTGACCAGGGAATGGTTTCAAGCTTCAAAAAAACAAGAGGTGACTGTCAGCCATCCCAGTGAGAAATCACAGTGCTTTATCTGGCTTCCTCATCCGAGCTAGCTTTCAGACCCAAACCCCAACCAAACTTACCGCCGCCCAGTTGATGCCAGCTCATAGCCACGCTGCAGGGCCCCTGTGAGCTTCTGCGACTTTGCCTCTCTCCCCGAGAAGGCAGCCTGGCTGGTGAGTGCACTGCTGATCTAGCTGTTGGGTTAGCCGCCCAGCTCACCACCACTGCGCCTCCCGTCTTCAAATTCAAGCCTCACGAGTCGAAGAAGCCTTGTCCCCTTCAGGGGTACATTCGCAAGTATACTTCCAGTAAATATAAAACACATGGTCCTTCGCGCCGTCCTCTAGGAAGCCACGGCCACTTCCTGGACTAACCGTACATAGGAGAAAGGGAACAACCAAAGCAGTTGAATGGAGTGAACGCCCCTCCCTTGTCCTCAAGTGCCAGTAGGTAGCCTAGAGACCAGGTGCTTTCTCAGGGATCCCAAGGCCCTCCACTAGCTCGGTCACCATCCCTGGTCCAGATGGGGAGCCACATAAACCTGAGTCGGCAGTCAGGGCCTGGACCTGGGCTTCTCTCGGCCAGTGGAACCTCCATCCTGCCTGCCTAGAAGGGCGTAACAAGGACAAGTTGATTGAAACAGGGGTCAACCCTGGAAGATTCACTTAAAGGTTTATTTCCCAAACAACTTGTGAAATACATTCAAAAACCCAACTTCCTGCCATTGGGTGGGTTCTGACTCCCAGTGACCCTCGCCCTGCCCCGTTGCTCTCTGAGGCCTTCCAGAAGTGGAAAGCCTCGTCTCTCTCTCCTAGAGCTGCCGGGGTCCGCCTCAACGGCCAGATCAACTCCTTACTCCCGGAAGATGCTAATTTGGTATCATTTTCGTGTGCAGGTAGAGGGAGACGCTTTCGTGTCACCCTTCTGTGACGCCAAGGGAAACCCTCACTAGAGGATCTGGGGACTCATTGTGCACTCTCCTGTTCTCAAACCCAAAGGTGTCTGTTCCAGGCCAGGCACATAGGCAACTGTCCAGGACTTAGAGCAGCGTGGTGACAGGTAAGGGAGGCCGCTCCGCAGTGTGCAGGAGCCCCCTAGTGGCCATGGCTTTTCCTCCGGAGGCCATTGTAGAACGGACGGACCACGAGCCACAGGACACCCTCACCAGACTGAATCACCTGGACTACTCCAAAGAGAGAGAGAGCCTCACACCAGGCAGCGCCTTTCCCTTCTGACCTCGTGTTTGGCCTGTAGAGGGACGTGCGTTGCTGAGGACACAAGGCTTCCTAGAGATCTACAATGAGGAGAAAGGCAATTCCAGCCATCGGATTCCTATTGAGGAAGCCGGGTTCATTTGCATGTTGCTGGAAATGCTGACCATCCCTGGCCCGTGCTCACCCGATGTGCTCAGAGCCTGATGTCATGGTTACAGGCCGGGCCAAGGAAACTTAGGGGAAGAGCGGATGTGGTGATGCCAGCTCCCTGACATCCGGGCAATGACGAGGAAAGAGAATGGAGAGAGAGGGAAAGAGAAAAGAGGGCGATTCGCACTGGCTGGTGGGAAATGTGCGAGTATGCGCCTCACAAATCGCATAAGCTGAGCACTCACTGAGGCAGACGCAAACGACTAGCTAAGTCTTGGGCTGAAGTCGTTAGACAAGGATGCGTGTCCAAAACTATGGCTTGAATGAGCAGGTGGTGAATGGATTTACCTGAAATTTCAAGGGCTAAGACATGTAGACTCCAAAAAAATCATTAAAAAATCAATTTATTGGGGGCTCATACAACTCAACACAATCCATACCTCCATCCATCGTATCAAGCACATCTGCTGCCATCTTCTCAAAACATTTTATTTCTACTTGAGTCCTTAGTATCAGCTCATTTTTCCTCTCCTCCCTACTCCCCTCCTCCTTACGAACCCTCGATAATTTGTAAATTAGTATTTTGTCACGTCTTACACTGTCTGACATCTTCCTTCACCCATTTTTCAGTTGTCCGTCCCCCAGTAAGCGGGTTATAGGTAGATCATTGTGATTGGTTCCCCCTTCCTCCCCCCACTCTCCCCACTGAGTCTGAAGGGATCATCTGTCCTGGATTCCCTTTTCCTAGTTCCTATCTGTACCAGTGAACATCCCCTGATCTAGCCTGATTTGTAAAGTAGAATTGGGATTATGATAGTGTGGGAGAAGAGGCATTAAAAAACTAGAGTAAAGGTGTACATTTCATCAGTGCTACACTGCACCGATTGGCTTGTCTCCTTCCCACAACCTTTCTGTGAGGGGATGTCCAGTTGCCTACAGATGGGGTTTGGTTTCCCACTCCATGCTTCTCCTCATTCACAATGACTTGATTTTTTGTTCGATGTCTAATACCTGATCCCATCATAATTACACAGGCTGGTGTGCTTCTTCCATGTGGGCTTTGTTGCTTCTGAACTGGATGGCTGCTTGTTTCTCTTCAAACTTTTTTTTTTTTTTTAGGAATCACTGCCCTGGTGGTGGGAGAGGAGGCCCAGCCTTTGCTCCTGGGAGCCGGAATCGAACCTCCATCCCAGTGGGCCGCAGTCCCGCGCACAACCACTACGCCACTGGGGCTCAGCCTTCTTCAAACTTTTAAGACCCCAGCTGCTATATCTTTTGATAGCCAAGCACCAACATCTTTCTTCACCACTTTTGCTTATGCATTTGTTTTGTCTTCAATGATTGTCAGGAAGGTGAAGAGAATGCCAGGTTATTAGAACAAAGTATTCTTGCTTTGAGGGAGTACTTGAGTAGAGGAGAGGTTCAGTGTTCGTTATCTTTATGATATATATCATCATATATTTTTACATATTTTCATGCCTGTATTTAGACCTCTATATATGCCCTTTGTTTCCTAGTTCATTCTTGTATTCCCTTTGACTTTCCTCTTGTCCGACTATCGTGCTCAGCCTTCATTTGGGTTTCAGTAATTCCTCTTGGTTACATTGCCCTTGATCAAGCCCTATCAAGCCTCTTACACCCTCCTTGCTACCGATTTTGGATCATTTATTGTTCCCTTGTCCCTGTTTTGCTTTTGTTTTGGGTATCACTGCCCTCTGGTGGTCGTGGGAGCTATCCAGCGCTGGTCCTGAGAGCAGCCGCTGGATTTGAACTACCAGGATTTGAACTACCAAGCCGCGGACTTCACTCAACCACTTACGCCACCGGGGCTCAGCCTGCTCCTGGGTGTTAATACCCACTTCTTCCTCGATGACCCCCCCCAAACCATTGGTCCCATTTTCTTCTCCAGATTGTTTATCCTGCCTATCTTATCTAGACAGACCTGCAGAGATAATCATATGTACAAAACAAGAGAGAGCAAAACAAAGCAGTGAAAGAAAACAGCAAAAAAACCATTGGCAAAAAAAAAAAAAAAAAAAAGCTTGTAACTAGTTGAAGGTCTGTTTGTTGCCTTTTAGGAGTGTCTTCTGCTGAGTCTGATGGGTGCCACACCCTGGCCCCAAAGTCTATTTTTGGTATCCCTCGGGACTTCCTTGCTCTGCTCCCCTCGCTGTTCCACCAGCAGCGCTGGGGCAGAAAGGAGGCCGCCTGCTCCAGCGGACACTTGCAGCCCTGGAATCGCCGTGGGAAAGTTCATCTCCATCCTGTAGGCTTGCTACGAGTCAGAAGACGCGCCACATCCATCCCAGGGGGGGCGGCGTCTCCTTGGTAAAAACCTTCTCCCAGGACCCCTCCAGGATCGTGTCGTTCACCATCTCCTCTCTTCGCTGCCATTGATTTGAACAGGGCCCCACTTCTCCCTAGGAGAGGCCCGGCCTCAGTTTGTTCTACAGGGCTCAGAGCACTCAGGAGAGGAGTGGGGTCTGGGCTCTCTACCTGGGGCCACAGCTTCTCGGGAGGCTGGAGGGGGTGAGGATAGGGGTAGAGATGGCAGTGGAGGGGGCCTGGAGCACAGGGGACCAAGCCAGGGTTGGCACACCTGAAGACAGCGAAGGGGAGCCTGAGCTCATGGGAGCCATCCCGAGTGAAAATGGAAACTCATTTACGGTTTTCCCAGAAAACGATGGCAGCTCAGTTCTCTTGAGCACAGCGTCATTCCTCCGTTTCTAAGAGAACGGTGAACCCACTCTGCTTTTTAAAAATGAAATATAAGCTTACAGCAAACTACGCACAGTTAACGGGGCAATTTCATGTTCTCCTTGCTAAGTTTTGTACAGACTCATCCTCGTGTCCTATTTGCTTATTTCCCCTTTTGACAGGTCCCTATTTGCAACTAGGCAACATCCAGAATTGTATC
>PVJH01029451.1:0-26002 GCA_004026705.1 Nesogale talazaci
GAGGGGTTACAAGGAGGAGATGAGTCAGTTAAGATACAGGGTAGGAGCTATGAAATATGCAACCTTCCTCTAGTTCCCATGCTGCCTCCCACCCACTATCATGACCCCAATTCTACCACATAAATCCAGCTAGACCAGGAGATGTACAGTGAAGTTGGAAACATGGGAAACTTAGGATAGATGATCCATCAAGACTAGTCATAGGCGTGGTAATACCAGGAGGGTGGAGGGATGGAGGAATGGAGAGGGAGAACCAACTTCAGGGATCTACACGTAGCCTCCTCTCTGGGGCATGGACAACAGGGAAGTGAGTATTGGGACACATTGTACAGTGTACAGGATGAAAAAATAATTTGTAAATTACTAAGGGTTCAAGGGGAAGGTGGGGAGGAAGGGTAATATAGGGAGCAGATAATGGGGGCCTGAAGGGAGGGAGAATGTTTTGAGAGTGATGATGGCAATGGGTGTGTAAAAGTGGCCTGAATACAACTGATGTTGTTAGGGATTGTGATGGGAGTTGTAGGGGCCCCCCAATAAAATGATTAATTTTTTTAAAAGGGTGGGGGGGAAGGGAAAGGGGAGGGTTTTTTTTTTTAAAGGAGCTTGTATCAAGGGCTCAAGTGGAAAATATTGGGAAATGTAAGTGGAAATATGTGTGCAAATGTGCTTGATACAAATGATGTACTGAATGTTGTAGTAGCTGTAAGAGCCCCCAATAAAATTTAAAAAAAAGAAAAAAAAAAAAGAGTAACCTGGCGCAGAGCTGGTGCAGACACTGGCTGTGGGTGGGCAAGCATTGCCCTCTGGTGGTCACTCTGGGCTCTGGCTGCCAAGGTCCAGAGATCCCGTAAGGGTGGGAACACCCGGACTGAACCCACTTGCAGCTATCACAACTCAGCCTGGTGGCGGAGGGGTTAACGTAGTGGGCCGCACCCACAAGGCCAGCAGTTTGAAACCGCTTGTGTCCCTGAAGGAGGACGGTGGGTCTTTCTACTCTCACCAAGAGTTACCATCTCAGAAACCCACAGGGACAGTGCCACCCTGTCCTCTCTGGTCTCGGCACCCTGAGTGCTGTTGCTGCTGTTGTATCTATTAGACAGGAGCGGACCAGCCTCATCTTACCCCTTCAGAGCACCTGCTGTGCTTGAACCACTGACCCTGTGGTTACAGACAGGGCCACTCAGGCGCCCCCTGCCCTGGAATCCAGCAGTACGTCACAGAGATAGTAAAGGACTGCGGTGGGGAAAGAACTCCCAGAGCACAGGGCAGGGGATGTTCTGGACGCGACTGTGGAGCTGGTTGCCCGCCTCCTCTCACAGGACTGAGCAGGTCCACTGTTGAGATGCACGGTCTGTGAAGCAGGTGCCCACCGGAAGACGTGAAACACAAAACAAAGCGCACTCCCCCCCCCCACCACCACCCAGTCCAGTCTGACTGGCGGCAACCCCCTAGTCAGGGTGGTAAGAAGCCTCATCTCTCTTCCGTGGAACAGTGAGTGGTTTCAAACCAATGACCTTGGGGGAGGGATGAGGCTTTGTAGTCTGTGAAGATTTGCAGGCTGAGACCCACAAGGACAGTTCTTCCCCGCCCTATAGCCTCACTGAGAGTCAGGATTGACTTGATGGCAGTAGAAGTGCAGCTGCAGGAGGGATGATAAATAATATCCCCTAACACAAAATGACAACGATGCCTCCATGGGGAACCAGAGGCATCTCTAAACCATAGGTGCGCGGACGGATTTTAAACTTGCCCTTAATTCTAGCCCCAATAAAAGAAGAATTCACTTTGATGCTATGGCCCTGCTTGATGCTCACCTGCATGGAAAGATCACGCAAGATAAGGAAATAGCTATGTGTGGCGGAAAAAACTAGAGGGTGCCCGACTATCAGGAAGAATATCAGGGGTCTTAAAGGCTTCTTTTCAAATAAGCAATCATCTCAGTGAGGCATCAACTAAGTCCCCATGGAAAAAGCACACCGCCAGTGTGACCCAAGGATTGTCAATAATGCACTCCCAATCTAAAGGAGGGAACAGTCACGGAGCTGAAGTCGTGAACACGTGGTTTGCAGAAGGCTGTGGCGGGCAGGGGAAGCCCCCAATCCACTTGTCAGGTCCACACGTGGATTAAGCCATGATTCTGATCATAGCTGAGGGATGTAGATAGCCTTGTTGTCAGGCAGAGAGCACTGTAAAGTCAACTCGGGGGGGAGGCGTGTATGTCACAATGTCTTTATTTTATCGTTGGATCCCCCTCATGATCCATTTCAATGCTGTTGCAGTTTCTAAAAGGTGAAGGGAAAATGCACATGCATCAAATCCTTCTCTGACCATGGCCCAGGGCGGGGAGTCTCCTTGCTGTCCTGCAGAATACATTGGAAAGTAGATTGTTGCGGAATGCAGGCGGGTTAAAATCCAGTACCTTATTTTTTAAATCTCCCTCCTAATCTACTTAATTAAGTTTGTTCCAGTTTTCAATATCTTCTATTGAGACTTTTATCTGTTTTACTTTGTTATCGTTGTTAGCCTTTTGCTTTTGCTTCTCCAGTGTTTTCCAGTCCATGAAATCCAGGAAGGACAAATCTATGGAGACAGCACCTGGAGTGATGGTTCCTTGAGGGGGCGGTGGGGGGGGGGGGGGGGGGGGGGGGGGGGGGGGGGGGGGGCTGAGAAACCAGTGATGAGGAGAGCAAACATGAAGAAAATGTTCTGGACCTAACTGCGGTGCTGATTGTATAGTGCTTGGTGTCATGGAAGGATTTAATTGTGTCGTGCGTGAATGACAGGACAATTAAATGCTAAAAAATTAAAATGCTAAAAAAAAAAAAAGAAAGATTTACAGCCTCGGAAGCCCGCAGGGACAGATCTCCCCTGCCCTGTAGGTCGCTGTGACTCTGCATCGACTCCGTGGCAGTGAGTTTGGGTTGGATTTCCTGGGCCGGGCAAAGTCCCCACGTGACTACTTAAATAACAGAAACAACACTGAGTTGCCAAAGAGTCTATTGTGGCTCGGAAGGACCCACGGGTGTTAAGACAGGTCTGAGCCCCATCGGTACTTTTTCATGAGTAGACTGTTGGAGGAGGACAGGTGCTTTCTTTCGAGGGGCCTCCGCGTGGCCTGGAACCATCAATCTCTCAGTCCCTTATCTGGCATCACCCCAGACTCCAAGTGCCTGCATGGTCTATCCAGCCCTCCCTGTGGACAGCACACCACTCCACACAGGGTCTTCAGTGGCCGATTTTCCTCCTCCTTCCTGCGTAAAGGAGAGGGGCAGAGATAAAGAGGGAGACCCCCCAGGCAGAGGGGAGGACGCTGCAGCAGTGGGCTCCCATGTTGGTGAGGCTGGTGCAGGAGCAGGGAGTGTCCTGCCTCCTCTCCAGGCCAGGCAGCGGTCACAAGGAAGCGGTCCTGGAACACCCCCCCACCCCTCCCCCGGGGCTGACCGTCCACGTCCTAAGCTGAGGAACCACGAACTCCTGAATCTGAGGTCAGGCATGCGCCATGACATGGCGGGTCCCATGTGGTTCTGCTAATGGGTCAGAAGTTAGAAGCCGCCAGCCGTGCCGTGGGAGGAAGATGAGGCAGTTCTACCCTGCCCGGGGGGTGGGGGGGCATGCTGGGTGCACTAGGGGGATGGTGCCTGAGGCGGCCGAGTGCCATTCTGCTGGACCTGGGGATGAGCTGAGGCACGCACGATTACCAAAGTGCAGTTCCAGTAGCAAAAAGCTCAGAGAAAGGTTTGAGTTTCTGCTGGCGGCGTTGCAGTCATTTTGGAAAGGATAGCAATAAAGGTGGTCCAACAGGAAGAGTTTCATCAATGACCCTGACTTACACAAGTAGACATTGTGGGACTAGAGAACGTTTTGTTGTGCAGATTATGTGGTGTATATTTTTGCCACAATCGGAAACATATTTACATGAATAGCCACGTTCTAGAATCGGATATGGTGACAATTGTTTCACTCTTCTTGATATGATTGCATTGCATGACATGTGGATGGAATGTTAATAAAACTGTTAAGATGTAGGTATCAGACAAAGGACAGAGAAACCCAGCCTGAGGACACCCTGCCTTCACCTTCCAGTAACTGGAAGCATTTTAGACGATAACTTCCTCCAGTCGTCGGTACCTCCAGTCTCTTGGTACTGAAGGAGAATTGATGGATCTGAATTGGGGTGAGGGCTAAAATTATTGAAAGTGCCATAGGCTGCCCTCCAAAACCAAAAACAAGTACATCAGTCCTAGAATAAGTACAGCCAAAATGCCCCTGAGAGGCACAGATGGCGCCACTGGGCCTCACGTGCTTTGGACATGTTGTCAGGAGAGACGAGTCTCCAGAGATGGACATCGTGCTTGGTCAAGTGGAGGGCAGGCCCGAAAATACAGTTTGGGGAGAGCGGCTGGTCTGATCAGTCCTTGGGGTGCAAATGGAGAGGGCCGTGCAACAGACCAGTGGTGGGATGGAGCCACAAAGCCCTGGGGTACCCTTGGCACCCCCCCCCCCCCGAACTGGTTGGGGGTTTCACACAAGGGGGCCAGACTGAAAGGCTAACGGTGTAAGGGGGCAGGCTGGAGGGGCACTAGACCACTCCATCCCTGACTGCAGGAATAGCAATGGGAGCTGTTAGGATGCATGCCTTTGGGACACGTAGGCTGAAGACTAAAAGGGGTCTGTGTTGTTTGGTAAGCAGGACCGGGACATGGAGCCCTGGAAGAAGTGGGGACTGGACTGATGGATTATAACATGTCCTGCTCTCTGTTTAGCAGAGATAGTCACCTGCTCTGTGTCAGAACCCCTGTTAGGCTGTGACTATCGTACATTTCTTTTGTGACTTTTTGGTGTTTATCTACACAAGATTGGCAGGATAGGCAATCTCACAGAGACAGAGACGGGATGGACAGTTCCTGAAGGACATGGAAGGGAAGGAGGTGAGGGAGTTGAGCAGTGAACTAATAATAAGGGGTATAGAGGAATAGTAAAATGTTTTTTTAAATTGATGGTGAGTAGAGTGGAGCTTTTCTGGTTGTGCTTCATCAAATTGTATCAGAGAGGAATTAAGGAGAAGTGAATGACCAGTAAACATGATAGTGGGGCAGGAGGAGAAAAAGAAAAAAAATGTAGATATTCAAGTATATAAATACATATGTATTTGTTTATATATGTACATATGAGCAAATGCAACAAGGAAACAGATGGACTTTGGGCGCCTACTTAAATCTTACTCAATACAAGATACAAAAATGGTTTGTTCTAATAATGTGGCCTTGTATGATATACACCTTCCTGACACAATCGCTGAAGACAAACTGGGTGCCTAAGCAAATGTGATGAAGAAAGTTGATGGTGCCTGGCTATTAAAAGATGTAGCGGCTGAAGTTTTAAAGCAGCGGTTCTCAACCAGTGGGCCGCGACCCCTTTGGGAGTCAAACAACCTGTTCAGATGGGTCACCCAATTCGTAACGGTAGCAAAATTACAGTTATAAAGTATCAACAAAAATAATTTTATGGTTGAGGGTTCACCACAATATGAGGAAGTAGATTAAAGGGTTGTTGCAGTAGGAAGGTTGAGAAGCACTGTCTTACAGACTTGGAGTTAAACAAGGGGCATCTAGCAGAGAAGCAACAGAGCCCACATAGACGAAACTATGTGGGCCTGTGTGATCATGAGGTGTTGACAGGAAGAGGTACCCAAAGTTCAAAACAAGCATCTAAATTGATGTGAAAGGGCGTGCATGTAGTGGAAACCTAAAAACCCCCTGTAAGACCATTGGACAGCCCCTCTCAGAAGGGCCACACAGAAGGAATGATAAATCCAGCTACAGGATAGCACTGATGAAACACATAGCTATCTTCTAGTTCTTTAACATTTCCTCCCCTTACTATTAGGGTGTTTATTTGTTTTACCTCCTGAATCACGTTAGACTTGCATATGTTCATTTGTATATTTAAGATAATTCGGTACGTGAAAGCCAAGATCAATAACCCTCCAGAAACAGTAGCAAGAGTAATGGTTCCCTGAGGGTATAGGGATGATGGGGGATGGGGAGAGGAGGGGGGAACAGGGAGCAGATAGCATTGATGTCTGTATAACCTCACCCAGTGAGACTGAACAACAGAATGGGTATATTGGATTGTGGAAGATATGGCACACACACAAAACTATTATAGGAAAAACAGGGTAAGGGTTCCTGGGCAATAGGGTGGGAGAAGGAAAGGATAAAGAGGAACTGACATCAAGGAGTCCAAGAAGAAAGAAATGATTTGAAACTGATTGTGGTCACAATTGTACCATACTGCTTGGTGTGATTGAACTATGGAATGTTTTCATATATGTAAGACCTACCAATAAAATGACAAAATTAAAAAAACAAAACAGATTGGCCTGAAAGGTGGCTGGAGAAGACCAAAGAGAAGATTAAGAAGGGCTCCAACGCTGCCAGAAGAAAAAGTTACGTCGCCAAGAGTCAAGCTTGAGTCTCCTGACATAAGGTTCAAACAGCATCAGTAAAAAGACTAGGGCTGGGCTGAGCCCCGGTGGCGTAGTGGTTGTGCGCGGGACTGCGGCCCACTGGGACGGAGGTTCAATTCCAGCAGTGGGGCTGGGCCTCCTACTCCCACCACCGAAGAGCAGTGCTGCCCCCCACCCCCAAAAAAAGACTAGGGCTGCTGGGAAGACCATGCTGATCCCCTGGTTGTTATTAGGTCTTGTCAAGTTGGTTCCAACCCCGCCCTCTCCTGGGCCATTTTCACAATTGTGCTTCTATTTCACCTCGTTGTTGCCCATCCATCTCACCGAGGGTCCGCTCCTTCGTTGGCCCTCGACTTTACCAAGAATGACGTCTCTTCTTCTCCAGGGACGGGTTTCTCCTGACCACCTGTCCAAAGTATATGAGACGAAATCTCCCCTTCCTGACCTCTAAAGAACATTCTGATCCCTCTTCTCACAATACAGATGTGTTTGGTCTTTGACAATCCATGATACTTTACATATTCTTCACCAGCACTGTAGTTCAAATGCATCAATTTTTCTTTGATTTTTTTCCTTCTTCAGTATCCGACTTTCACATGCATATAAAGAGATCGAAAATACCGTGGCACACCTTAGTCCTCAAAGTAACATCCTTGCTTTTCAATACTCTAAAGAGGTCGTGTGCAGCAGATTCACCCGATACAGTGTGTCCTTCCAACTCCTGACTGCTGCTTTCATGAGCACTCACCGGGGGTCTGAGCAGGATGAAATCCTTGACAACTTCAAGCTTTTCTCCACTTCTCCTGATGCTAGTCCTTGGTCCAGTTGTGAGGCTTGGGCTCACAACCCTTGATGTTCATCAGCAAAATTCTCTGTAGCAAATGAAAAAACAGGACTTCACGAGATTTCTGGCACCGGATCCAAGACTCCAAATGAAATTGTCAAGGAAGAAAGTTAAATGTAGAGACGTCGTATTGTCCAAGAACGTCTTAACCTGCTTTGGAGTGTCTCTTGAGGGTTGAACCTTCATGGCAGTCCCAACCTGAGCCCTCAGAACAAAAACTTAACAATCAAAGTTGATCACTAGCCTCTGTCTTGCCCATCACCTGCAACAGCAGTAACTCCAGGCAACCTTCCCTCAGCGGCCTTCCACATGACAGAATCGCAAACGGCCACTTGGCAGGCCAAAGCACTTCCTCTACATCCAGAGGCTTGGGTTAACTAACATGCGTGTGAGAACTCACTACTCTGTCCTTCCCGGGCTTGAGCCCATACAACAGAGAGGCTGTGTATCCCGCGCCAGCAATCAGGGTATGGTGCCTCTTGCCCTCTTCGTTGTCTGGCCCCACCTCAACGCATTAGGTGAAGAACCTTGCAGGTGTTGTGGACGTCCAAAGGAGCAGACAGATCTGTCTGGGAAGAAGTCCAGCCAGAGTGCTCCGCAGAAACGAGGATGGTGAGGCTTTGCCGCACGTATCTGGGACCTGTCATCAGGAGAGTCGAGTCCCAGGAGAAGGACATTCACCGTGGTTAAACAGAAGGACAGCGGAGAGGAGAAAGACCCTTGACGAGCTGGCTTGACACTGACGGCAACAATGGGTTCCAACGTCAGGCTGGCCATGAGGATGACCAGATGGTGGTGCCTTCTGCTTTACGTAGGGTTGCTCTGCGTCGGAAGTGACAATGACATCTGGCAGCAGCAATTAGGAAGATGTATATGAAGAGCTACTTTTACTGTTTATCCCATCAGTGGCAAGACGGTGGAGAGTTGCAGTGACACCTCACTCAAACCAAGTGGCCTCCATCCAGAGGTCTGAAGCTCAGAGTAGCTAAATTGCTCCATTTTATAACACATGTGGGTTCCTTCCACTGAGGGGAGAGTGAACATGTTTGCAATTGCACAGGAGAGAGATGGATTGTGGGTAAGTAGGAGCATCTTATTTTTTAATTAAGTGGAAGATGAAGAGCCAGTACATGGGTTCCAGACAGACAAGTGGTTACTCGGGCTTCACATATGATATTAACGCAGGGCTGAGCCCCGGTGGTGTAGTGATTGAGTGCGGGACTGCGGCCCACTGGGTTGGCGGTTCAAATCCAGCAGCAGCTCTCTAGGAGCAAGGCTGGGCCTCCTACTCCCACCAGGGGGCAGTGATGCCCCCCCCCAAAGATATTAATGCCATAAAGGAAAAATATACCAGAAAGTGTTTGTTTTTCCCAGAATAAAAGTGGTGATGCCAGAAAGAAAAGAGAACGTGAAGGAGGGAAAGAAGAAAAGGAAGAAGGGGATAGAGGATGCTTTTGAAGGCCCCTCTTGTTTCTCTTGACCATTTTCTCACATGAATGAGACACCACTTGTTTTATTGTTTTTTACAATGGCTTCACATCTTTCCCCCCCATCTCCAGTTTCCCTGTTACCACCTTGGGTTTGATACCTACCGATCCTGACAGAGATAATTGTACAGGGGTCTGTTTGTCACAATCGCTCTCTTATTGGTTTCTTTACTTCCCATGCCTCCTCTCCACTGTGTTCTGTAAGTTAGCATAGTCCAATCTTCCTGAGAGAGGTGAACTATCTTCACCATTCCCCCACTCTAATCGAGGGACATCTAATATGAGGGAGCTTCAGAAAGCTCATGGAACAATGGGATCAAGAGACCATGGAATTTTCCCCATAACTTTTTGGAAACCCCCCTGTATCTGTAATCCCTGCTCTAACTAACAAACTTTTCTGATCTGGTCACCCTTCCCAGCCTCCTGGGCCTTACCCATTCCATGTAAAACCATGCGCTGCACGAAGTAGTGATTCAGCACACCCCTAACCCCACCCCCACTCCCACCCAGTCTGCCTCTGACCTTATCAACTAAATAGTCAGCAACCAGACGGAAAATGAAGACTGCGGATAAACAAAATTAAAACTGAGTATTACAAAATTAGAAAACTTTTTTAAAAGTTTTAAAACATCTCTTAAGACAATTCCCACCTTCATCCATTGTGTCAAGCACATATATGTCAAGTGTATATGTTGCCATCATTTTCAAAGCATTTTCTTTTTACTTGAGCCCTTGATGAGTTCATTTCCCCTCTCCCTCCCCCATGAACTCTTGATGTTACAGATTATTTTTCATACCTTACATCATCCTCTGTCATCCACTCCTTTTTCTGTTGTTCATCCCCCTGGGAGAGAGTCATATGTTCATCCTTGTGATTAATTCCTCCTTTGTCCCCTCCCCTTCCCCTTCTCATCCGAGTATCTCTATTCCCATTGTTGGCCCTGAGGGGTTTGTCTATCCTGGATGCCCTGTGTTGCAGGCTCTTGTCTGTAGCAGTGTGCATGCTCTGGTCTAGTCTGATTTGCAAGGCAGAATTGAGGTCATGATAGTGGGGCAGGGAGTGGGGGAGCATTAAAGAACTAGAGAAGAGTTGTATGCTTCACCAGCGCTATACTGCACCCAGCCTGGCTTGTCTCTTCCTGGTGACCCTTCTGTAAGGGGGTGTCCAAAAATCATAAAACTTTCATGAAGTCCATATATAAAACCATACAGCTATTGTTTCTTGACATAGTCTACACCCATCCAAAGATGGCATTTCCATCTCTCTAACCCTCCCCCGCAAGTCTATGCTCTTCAATTTACACCCTATCAAAACAATTTGGGCATCCTTGGGGGGCCTCAAATCATGTTCCTTTATAAATGTTCTCTGATTTCGAGCACCATAAAGAAGCCAGTAGGCTGCAGGTCAATGAGTTAAGGTCTCATGTGCATTGTCGTAGTGGGAAAAAAACTCCTGGGTCCAACTTTGCTGGACTTCTCACCAATGCCGTTTTCAAGTTTTTTAACACCTCTCCCTTCCTAAGCCCCTCTCCCACGCCCACATCACGTTGTGTCCCTCAAGAAAAAATTCTATCAAGATGATGTCTGGAATCCCACCGCTGCCTTGAATCGGACTGACTCAGACCTCTCAGAAGTCACAGTGGTGACTGAACCTTGCTCCCTGGGTAACATTGATTTAGAGAATACTCATCCCTGGTGACAATTTGGTCCATAAAATGTCTTCATTAGCTTCCATCTTGGTTAAAAGGCCGTTTGAGCTAGCTGAGCCTTCATTTCTGGCCCCCTCTGAGGCCAGTTTGCCGAGGCCAGGATGCTCTTCACACTGAGAATGCCGCCCGAGCCCAGCTTCAGTGGCGAGGGCATCAGTGAGGACTCTTTAAGGTTCCCAGCCAGTGTCTTCCTTCACCGTCTGACAGTCCTCCCTCCCTTGACCCACCTTTGAGGTCTTCCTGACCTTTCTTAAAACACTTGTTCCACGTTAGGTTTTTGGTACCAACCTGGCACCTGTAAGACATGGGTGTTGAGCTTGTCAATCAGGTCACAGTCTGACAACCTCCCTTGGAGACTTGGCGCTCTCTCGAGGGTGCCCCCCACCCCCACCTTCACTTTCCTGCTTGCCAGACACCCCAAGGGCTGCAAGCGCCCTGCAACGTTCGCACCAAGGTTGGACCCATGCGACTGCAGCCACCAGCCCCTGGTCTTCCGGCATTCGGCATCACTGCAGTCACAGCAGCACTTCTGGACTCGTATCAGACTTACCGACTCAAGCTGGGCAGGACGGGGATGTTTTCTTGATAACCACTTCTTATATATTTGTGTCACTGGGATGTTTCTCAAGTGAACCAGGCCTAACGCAGGCCCTTAAAAAAAAGACTTTTGTGGTAATAGTTGCACAACTCAAGAACTATGTATTTGGATCATATCCCCAGGGGGAGGGGATGTTGTTCTATGTGTACCAGTATTCTCACTTTGTACTTTGGGTGATGTGGAGAATGTCTACTTAGATTTTGTCAACACCTCGCTACTGGCCCAGACTTCAACCTTACGTTTTTTCAGGGCTCAATTAGTTTAAATGTCCTCCCGAGAATGAGAAGTGCATGAGAGAGAGCTTCGTCTGCGGCCACCTGCTCACAGGCATGGTTAGATATGTCTGTTTGTTTTTTAAGAAGCCATGTGCATGTGAACCCGATGTTGTGATTTTACTTGATCTAAGCCATACACACTGGGCTCGGAGGTCTTGAACTTCAGTCCTAGCAGGAACACGGGCAGCTTCATCAAACAAAGATTAAAATAAGGACCACACTCGGTGCCAACGAGCCAACTGCAGCTTGACGTGCACCGGAAACGTGGAGGTGAAACTCACTCTGTCACAGAAGTCCAGTGTCTAACCTACTACGCTATCGAGGGTCAATGAAAATTAAGAAGACAGTGTATCAAACAGCTTTGTTTCTAAACACAAAAGTTGTATTGTCCAAGCAATTTCTGTCTGTCTGCTGCTAATCCTCAACACCCAAATATTTTTTTAGGGTGAATAAACCACAGTGGATCAACTCAAAACAACAGATCAAATATTTATTGGTAGAAATAGATCTTTAATACATACTCTCTGTTTATATAAAGTGTACATTCTCTTAAACTTTTTAAATTATTATTTTGGCCTCCAAGTGAACTTAACATGTTATCTAAGCATCTGGTTCTTTTTAGACTTTTAATTTTAAAATTAGAGAAATCATGCATATTATGTACCTTACTTAACCCAAGGAACTGTTTGCACTTTCAAAAGTTACCAAAAAAGGCTGAACTCAAGTTAGATAACCTCTATATTCTAAAATTCCATTTTTCATTTCTGAATAAAGAAATACTTGATCAACGTGACATATTGCTTGCTAAGAAGTCAGATTGTCAGACTCGCTTCATTCAGTAAGGTCTATTTAATGACATTTTAGTCTACTTCCTCCCAGAGATGATCTTTGTCAATGTTTAACGTGCCATCTGCAGAAATAGCCCCAAAACTTAAATAAATACCCAACTGGTAGTTTTCAAATAAGCTATTTTAACTTAAAAATCACCTCTTATATGTACAAGAATGGTGTGCGCTGTGTATTAAACATTTCAAGTACGCTAACTACATTTAGTAAACCTCCAGCCAGCCATTCTTTCATGAAAAGATCTTGTCCTGGGAATAAAACAAACGGAAGGCTTATTTGGACACCTGTGTCTGGACATAGTACACGAAACTTAAGGTCCAACTACACTCTGCTGTCCTCTAAGAAAAGGAAGGTTGATTTCCCAACCCATTGAATTCTGCAGATACAAAAGTGCTTAGCTTGACAAAATTACCAAAATAAAAACATTTTCAAGGTTATTTGGTTCGAGCAGGATGAATTCTGCTGTACTTTTAGGTCACGGAACGTCTGCATTGTCAACTCATATAAATCTCTTTTCAACGAATTAAAAAAAGCACACACATGTACACACAAAAATAGTTCAGACTGTATAATCTGCTCGCTCTCACCCGGGGTCCGTGCATCACAGGCAAGTCAAGGAGAGGGTTCTCCCGAAGCCCACCCTGCTGGCGCGCCCTCGTGCGTCCGCGTCACCCACTGTTGGCGAGGCCAGGCCCTAACACAGGCTGCCGGCAAATGGGACACGTGCAGTTCTCGGACAGCCAGCGGTCGATGCAGTGGATGTGGAACTCGTGCATGCACGGCAGCTGCCTGAGCTTGTTGCCAGCCACGTAGTCGCTGATGCACACGCTGCAGACCTTGCTGAGCTCGCCGTCGAGGCTGTCGTGCTCGTAGTTCCGGGTGGAGAGATTGTCGATCTGCTCTTTGGTTAAGCCCTGTACCCGGTCCTCGTCATCCTCTTCGTTGAGCAGAAAGAAGTGAGCCAGGCGAAGAATAGGTAGTGTTCCGGTGTCGACGAAAGTGTGTGCGTGTCTCGTCAGCCTGTCCTCTCTCCTCTCACTGTCTTGGGCGGGAAGCTGGGCAGGGTCACTTTCGCTCAGCACCCCAGGGCTGTCTCCTGGGGGTGGAGGGGACCCTTCCCTGCGCTGGCTGCTTCTGCTAGCTCTGCCTGAGTTACTAGCCCCTGAGGACGGCTCTGGGAAACTCTGTCTGCCTCCTCTCTCGCTCTCTGCCTCCGATTCGGTCTCCATGAGAGAACTCAGTTCTCCAAAGCCCGTCATAATCTGCCTTAAAATGGACCGGAGCGCCACGGACGACGGCTCCGCCAGCTCTGCCTCGGACACCCTGCGGAGGGGGACTGTGATAGTGCTGACGTAAGTGCGAACCCCTGACCGCTCCAGGCGGGAAATGGTGCGGCGAAAGCCCCCGCTATTGCTTTCCAGGGTGACCGTGTTTCCCGCCAGGCCTGCCCTGGAGCGAGTTCTATTGGCAATACTGTCCCGGTCTCGGTTCTCGCCGGGCCGGATCCTCCGGACTTGAAGGTCCAGAGTGATCGTGGGGTGCCGCCGTGCTGTGGCTGCGGGCCTCCTGGCTTCTCCTTCTTCCACAGTTATCCTGGACACGAGTCTTGAATTAGAGAAGGAGGTATGTGGGGCACTGTGGGGTTCTCTATTTTGCTCTGAGGAGACGGGAGTTGCACCCCTCCTCCTAACAGACCTTCTCAGCGTATGCTGTGAAGGCCGGCTTTGCCTTTGGGAATTTCGGGCAGTGGTGCTGCTCTGTCTTTGAATGGGTGACCGGCTTCGACTGCTAAAGGAAGACCGCAACCTGATGGGCTCTAATCTTTGGTTTGTGTTCCTCACAGTCACGTTCGTCCTGGCCCCGTTCTCCCAAACATGTGCTGCTCCAAAGCGCTGCCCCTCCCTTTGCCTGAGTTCATTACCCTCCGCCTGGCGCGTGCCATCACTACCATGGTCACGGGGAGCACGAGTCCTGGGAAGGCTGATGGGTCGCCCAGCCCGACTTCTCCGCCTCCCTGACATGGAGTGGGAGGCGTTGTCCACCGAGTCCAGCTCCCCGGAACCCAGCCGAGTCCTTGGGGTGCTGGAAGCATGGCTACTGCTTCCCATCGAGGTTTGGCGTCTCGTCCGCCAAGCCACGGGGCTGTTTGATCTTGAAGGCCTCGTACGGGGAGCATGGTCTCCGCTGATGTCCACGGGCGGACCACCTATCTCATCATCTTCGTGAGCTTGAAATTCGCGATCCTCATGGTTGATATGGATTTCCAGACTAAACCGAAACTCTCCACTGTTGGGGTTTGTTCGACTCACAGCTCTCCACGTTTGGTTCCCATTGTGTCCACTTCGAGTGGCGTTGCCGGTCCGACGGAAGGTGTTCAACCATTCTAACAGTGAATCTTCATTTGAATTTTCTCTGTGAACTTCGGAGTCTGGAAAAGAAGACAAAGATAGATTCCTAAAAACTAAGGGACGAAAAAAGAATTAAAAAAAAATTGAACAAAACTAAAGCCATTGCCAGTTCATTCTGACACACAGCAGCCCTCAACTTTGTTCCAAGAAGTGGCTGGTGGGTTTGAAATGCCAACCTTGGGGTCGGCACTACTAACCTGACAGCATCACCAGATTAAGAACAGACCTAAGAGGATGGCATAAAGCATTCAATGAACTTCTTAGAAGAGAGGCATGTACTACAAGTATATCATAAAACTTAATTCGTACGGAAGCATTGTCTCACTGCTGTCAAGTTAATTTTGTCTCACAGTGATCTTATAGGAGAGAAGAGAACAGTGCCTTTTGTGTTTTCAGGGTTGTCATTTCACAGGAGCAGAAAGGTGCATCTACTGTATTGCAATCACTTAAAATACTATTTGTAGAAATTGGTGGGTCCAAGCGCACTCCTAAATTTTCTATATAGGACTGACAAAGACACCCTGGTGGTGTAGTGTGCTCAGCACTGACTGGACTGGTAGTCTCGAGGCTGCTGGTTTAAACCCACCAGGCTGCTCTGAGCGAGGACAACGAGGCGGTCTCGTCCCATAAAGATTTACAGTGTCAAATACCCTAAGAAGCAATCCTCCTCCATCCTGAGTCGGCGCCAACTCGAGTCGGCGGTTTAGGTTTGTTAGAGTGACTACTGACAGAACGGTGTGGCAAGTGAGAAAAGTGCCAAATATCACACCTGCACATTTAAAATGCACATTCTATATATGGTAATGCCAGTAAACTGCAGAAGTGCATTTGTGTGCACTTGTTCCTTCAGGAAGAACCAAACCAATCAGAAGCGTTTGGTGGTTTTGGAACATTAAAAAAGCTATCCTGCTTCACAGGAATCCTGGCTTCCTACTACATAATCAGGAGCGCATCAGTTGTCTTGTCTGTGACACATGGACAAACCACTTAAGTCCCTGATGCCTGTATTCTTATCTATACATTAGAGATAATACTCGTATTGGCCTCACAGTACTGTGAGGATAGACTACCACACTGCACAGGAACTAATCAGCAGATTACCTAAAATGGAAAGCCCTCAAGAATTGAGGCTGCCCACTGTGAAATCCTGGTTTAACCTGGGTTTTTTAAAAGCAAGGTTGCTAACTGAGAGGCCAGTGGTTTGCATGCGCCCACTGCAGAGGCAGCCGCCTGAGGAAAAGGTGGGTTGGCTTCTCTAAGACACAGCTAACCCGCTTAGGCAGTTCTCCTCTGTCCCCCAGGCGACTGTGAGTCATCACCAACGTGATGGGGATGGCGACAAGGGAGGGGCACCGATGCCTACTACATGTGCTTTCTTTACGCCAGTGTGAGGTCTGGGAGGACAAGCAATTCTTCACTGTTATCTGCAGCATCTAAAAAAAGGATTGAATACAAATCAGGCTCTCCTAATACTTGTGTGATTTCAGATCTACATTGTTTGTTTGTTTTTTGGGCACCACTGCCCTCTGGTGGGAGTAGGAGGCCCTGTCTATGCTCCTGGAGAGCTGCCGCTGGCTTTGAACCACCATCCCGGTGGGCTGCAGTCCTGCACTCAATCACTATGCCACTGGGGCTTAGCCCCCAGACTTACATTTTTTTTTTTTTTTTTTTTTGTGGGCATTACTTCCTCTGGTGGTCGTGGGCATTACCCAGTGCTGCTCCTGAGAGCCACCGCTGGATTTGAACTGCCAAGCCCACGGGCTGCAGTTCCGCACTCAACCACTTATGCCACCGGGGCTCAGCCTAGATTTACATTTTTAAACAAGTGTAAGACCCAATAAAAAGTACCCTCATCCACAGTACCTATGTAAATGTATACCTTAAAGACTATGCTATTCTAATTTCATGACTAAAATTTCTCTGCAAAAAATTTTTTGAGCAGCAAAGTTAAAGCTGTTAGTCAGCTGCTGGTCCCAACAGAATAAACAGCAACCGTGGCCACAATGAATTCATCTTCCTTTAAAATACTCTCCACAAGCCAGGACTACTAGAGGGACAACCAAGTAAAGTAACACACAAAGAGCCAGGGGTCTATATGCAGTCTCCAGGTCAGAGTGGGGGGATAACAAGAGGAACAAACATTAATGAGCGTAAATAATATCTTTTACTTTGGACCTTAGAACTTGGGTGATTTGGGTAAGTATGAATTCCCGACTCACTTACCAAAATTATGACGGTCACTTCCTAAGGTCATGGAATTCCCCCACCAAGTTGAGATGGCTGCTCCAAAGTGTGATTCACTGGCAAGAATGCACACCTCTGGTCGAGCCGGGAGATGGCCCTCACCACCACACGTTTCCTAGTTAGACTATTTTAAAATAACACGATACTCTGTGGACGGCACTGTCAGCTAACCGCTAGACTGCTAACGGCAAGATGGGGGGGTTCAAACTCCCCAGTCTCCCTGTGGGAGAATGAGGCCGTCTCCTCCTGGGAAAACGGGCAGTCTCGGAAACCTGAGAGAGGGTCTCTAGGAGCCAGACACCAACTCAATGGCAGCAGGCTGTTGTGGCTAAGAACTCCCTGTACGCTGACTCAGGGTTTGCGTAAT
Source organism: Nesogale talazaci (assembly GCA_004026705.1). Classification (NCBI taxonomy): domain Eukaryota; kingdom Metazoa; phylum Chordata; class Mammalia; order Afrosoricida; family Tenrecidae; genus Nesogale; species Nesogale talazaci. The sequence continues at coordinate 17,248 of PVJH01029451.1, forward strand.
AAAAAGACCCGACAAGCCAAGTCAACTCTGACACAAAGAAACCGAAAGCAGCTGCCTGACTCCTGAGTCGCTGTACCTGGCTCTGAGTTCATGTTTTAGCAGCTGGACTCTGGAGGCCAGCGTGTGGTCGCCCTTAGAAGAAGCCAGGTCCATGCTGACACATTCTATCACTGTGAGCCAAACCGACTAGAGGATCGTCTGTTGGTGGCATCGGCAATGAACTTCACTGCACACTGCATCAAGCTCCCTGACAGCGGGTGACACAAGTCTTCGTCTTTGAGCCCCTCTGCCTGTCCTGCGTGCTTGAGCACACCGGGCTGCATGCAGCACACGCCTACATACTATCTGAAGTCAGATTAAAGCTGCACAAGCACACACAAACAGACCGTGCACGAGAGCCACGCACTCCCCTTTCACCACTGCGCCACGTTAGGCCTCCCTTAGGGAGGAGCGCCTGCAGTACCTCTGGAGCTTGTCTCATCTCCCCGGACGCTCAAGGCAGAACGAGAGGCTAGCTGCTCCTTGGCTCCATTCAGTCGCTCCTGTAGTTCTTCTGATGTTATTTCTCCTACAACAAAGAACGGGAACTGCTTTGAATAAAAAACTTAAATAACCAAGCTCTGAGATGCCTCAGAGGTCACTCACTGATGTTCAGCAGCCCGAAGACCACACCTTCAGGGTCTTGTATGTTCCATCAAACGAAGGAGGAAAAGCCCCTCAACTGATGCAAACATTCAGCGCTGGCTTCATGAAACTGCATTAAAATAACTGTTGACGTGGACACTTGATAAAATGTTCTCAGCAGTCTGCTTTGGAATCAGAACTGTAACTCACTGAACTTTGTGGAGTTTAAAAAAAAAATCAATGACAGTATGAGCCCCCCAAAAATTATTGTAAAAAAAAAGGAGGAGGAGAGAGCAGCTTACACCAAGGACTCAAGTAGAAAATATTTGGAAATGAATATGGCAACGTGTACAAATATGCTCGATACAAATGATGTATTGAATGTTATACGAACTGTTACCACCAGAGGGCAGTGATGCCCCCCCCCCCACCAAAAAAAAAAAGAAAGCCCTACCCAGAGTAGTTTTTTCAGGGTAGTCCCTCAAGGGGCTGAGCCCCGGTGGCGTAGTGGTTGTGTGCAGGACTGCGCCCCATTGGAATGAAGGTTCAATTCCAGCAGCAGCTCCACAGGAGCCAAGGCTAGGCCCTCCTACTCCCACCACCAGAGGGTAGTGATGCCCCCCTCCAAAAAAAAGAACTGTGAAGAGCCCCCAATAAAATCATGGGGAAAAAGACAATGACCAAGGGAATATAGCTAGAGAAAACTTCCAACCTTTACTCAAATTTTACCCCATCCTTCATTCTATTAGATGTGAACTAATGCTAATTTAGAGTCCATTGGACTTTGGGGGAAGTTATTCAGCCGAATACATACCACAAATAAGGTGTAACTGGGCTTTAGATTACAGTATTCTATCTGAATACATGTTACTTAGTTAGCAATATTGAACAGTCCTATGAACATCAGCCTGTTTATTAGTGTACTCTTTTTTTAACTGTTCCAGGCACTACGTATTTCTAAAATTTCCTAAGTCAATCAGTGACTTTAAAAATCTCCATGTTCAAACAGTCCTTCAAAACAGTCATCACATTCATCCCTTTACAGAAGGGTCACAAGGAAAAGACGAGCTAGTCAGGATGCAGTGTAACATGGTAAAACATACAACTTTCCTTTAGTTTTTTTAATGCTTCCTCCCCTCCACTATCATGATCTCAATTCTACCTTACAAATCCGGCTAGACCACAGCATGTACACAGGTATAAAAGTAAGAGCTGGAAACACAGGGAATCCAGGACCCAAAGGAATCCAGGAACCCCTAAGGACCAATATTGAAAGTAGTGATACCAGGAGGGTATGGGGTACAGGCAAGATGGAGGGAGATAGGGGGAACCGACAACAATGATCTACAAATAACCCCCTCCTAGGGGGACAAATAACAAAAAAGTGGGTGAAGGGAGACATTGGTCAGTGTAAGACATGAAAAAATATAATTTATACATTATCAAGGGTTCATGAAAGAGAGAAGAAAACCGAGCTAATACCTAAGGACTCAAGTAAAAAGAAAATGTTTTTAAAATGATGGCACCATATTTACAAATGTGTTTGACTCAATAGCTGTATGTATGGATTGTGGTAAGAGTTGTACGAGCCCCAATAAAATGTTTTTTAAAAAGGTCACATTTAGGAGATGGAGAAAAATTGCAAAAACCAAGCAAACATCTAATTTGGAAATCCTTCCTTCCAGTGATGAAATTAAGGCAGCTGACCTTTGACCCATTTCTTACCACCTGCAGCCACTGGGCCAGTTCTCATTGGGTAGAACTGCTCCCTGAGGGTTCCGAGATGGAATCTTACCAGGGGTGCCTAAAAGGTTGTGGTCTCTCATTAACCGGTAATCTTCGTCATTGAGTCCATTAATAAACTGGTAGTAGGCCTCTTCTCTGTGGAGACGCTCTTGCTGCCACCTCCTCTCATCTTCACGAGGATTCTGGTCTGAAAGTGAGGCCTCCTCTTCAGCACCTCCACCATCCGCTATAGATCTAAACCGACTCATACTGAGAGAGTTTGGTTTTCTGCACAAAGAACAGACACACAAGTCAAGGTCTCGGTCATGGGCTACGCGGGGTTTTGAACTTTTACCTTATTAATTTTTGTCTTGGTTTGACCTTTTTGTCTCTCAAAATACTTTGATTGTCAAGTCTTGCCAGCATGTCTGCTAACTGGAAAGCAAAACACACTGGGACCTAGTTCTCGGCCTGAAGTTCATAGTTGGAAACAGACTGGGAGTTTAACCACACATTTTCCCACACCTAAATACCAAAATGTGACCTGGATTTTTCAGAAAGCTTGACCACACATATAAAGTGCCTAAGAAATGTGGTTTTTGGGTTGGTTTGGTTTTTTGTTTTTTTTTTTTGGGGGGGGGAGGGCTTTGCTTATAGATCTCCCAACTGACCGTCTTCCTCCTGCAGCTTGGTGAGCTTGAAAGGACAGAAAGACGGACAAAGGGAGGGCCCCACTCCCTCTGAAGACGTGGTCAGCGGACAAGACACAGTCGTACGGTGTCTTTATTCAGTGCAGAACTGGGAAGGAAGCAGGACTCCAGGATGGAGTCCAGGCCTTGGGAGATAGCAGGAGGCTCCCACAATGGAAGTTTTATCTTTTCCCAGGCACACTGTAGCTGAGATTTTGGTTCACAAGATCTTAATAGGAGTTGAGAGTAAAAACCTCTCCAAGAATCTTTATCCTGAGCTAAAACCCAAAGTCATACATAAGTCTATATGAGAGCCTTACATATAGTATATGGAATTTAGCTGGAACATTGCTACATGATGCCAAAGAACTCCAAAGTCAAAGACTAAATTGAGAGCAACGAATCAGAACTGAATTGAAGGTTGAAGAAAATTCATTGTTCAGGCTGAAGATTGTGGAAGAAAAACTTGTACAATTCAAATACATAAGAAACATGAGGATATCAAATAGTGCAGACGCGCAGTAACTGACGACTGCAGTGACGTTCAAGGGAAGGTGGTGCCATTTACCAGCGCATGATCACAATTAATCAAGAAATCCAAAAAAATTACATTTGGGATTCAACAGCTAAAAGATACAACTGAAAGGGAAAAACTGCAATCTCGAGTGACAAATATTCCTCAGCTTAAAGTCTGCTTTGGAGAAATTCCAAGATATATGTGAAAACAGCTAAACTGGATTAAGATGTTCAGATTTTCAACCTGATTAATAACCGAACCACATCTCTGTTGTACATGGCTTGCCATCTTTTAATTATCAGTTCACAAAGGGAATTGTGAAGTTGAAGCTCAATGGCAGTGGACTGGCAAATAAGGCTGGCTCCGTCCTTATTTATATACTCTGGTAGGTGGTTCTTTTCTAAGATAATGCATTTTGTGTAGGCTTTTAAGATATCTCGAAACTAAAGCTCTAAAGAAATGCGTATGTGAGGAGGTTGCCCAGTTGGGGGAACAAGACACACACACACACACACCTCGTGTGTGTGTGTTACTTATATAAAAATATGGTACCTCAGTTTTGTTAACCACTTAAGTGTCGTTAACTGAATGAGAAAGGCATCCTTTAAGTTTCAAATGCCTGCTTTTTCATGGGAAACACCACCCCACCTCTTCCGCCCCCATTTCAGGTTTTCATGATTCACTTTCCTCACAAACAATTGGCTATGGGGAGGATGTGATTTATATCGCCAGCAACGGTATGGCTCTCACAATGAAGCACCTGAGTAGAGTGTTTGTCCTTTGAGGTAAAAACACAAGGAGACTTCAAAAAGCTCATAGTAAAATGGTATGAGAAGATAAAGGGATTTTCCCATACATTTTCTGAACCTTCGAGAAGCCCGCTTTTTAAGCTACTGGAACACCCCCATGGCCACACACACGAAATTTTTTTTCCCATTAAACATCTTGCCATTTTCCTGGAACATAATTCAGTCACCAGGGCAATGGCTCGAGTGGAAATTACCCGAGGTGATTTCTGTTTTTTCTCAAGACGGCCACATCTGATCCCCAATTCTAAATGAGAATGTACCAGGGTAGGGCCAATGCCTATTCTTAAAAGACGTCCCTTGCTGTGTTGCATAGACAAAGAAGAAAAAAACAACGATTCCTTGGCAATTTCTAGTACGAGGGGGCTTTAAAACGGGCAGGGTAAAAAAACAACAACAAAAAAAAAACCCTCTTTTTTTAACTCCACTCCCCCCCCCCCCCCCCCCGACCTTCTCTAAGTCCCCTCGTCTGCCGGGCGTGAGTTCTTCTGAATAAAGGCTGGGTGATCAGCGGATCGGGCTGCCCCTGGGGCACCTGCCCTCACTGTGGCTCGCGGGGGAGAGAGCGACTGCGGGGACACGGGACTTGCCCACCAACCTTTTTCAGGCGTCCCCTCGGCTGTGGCCGGGGTGGCCGTGGCCGGCTATTTATACCGGCCGCGTGGTTCGGACGAGGGAACGCGTTCCAAAGGCAGCCACTGTCCCTCCCCGCCCCCGCCCCCGTTCCAAACTCGAGAACGCCCGGGCAGAGGCCATTTTCTTGCACAAGTTAGCCCGAGTCAAGGGAGGCGACATACCTTCCTCTGCGTTCACTGTGCTGCTAGCGCGGGCCATTGTTCCATAGCGGGGTCGTGCCTGGACAGCCGCCCGCCTGAAACCAGAGAGCGACATCATTCCCGTCGGGGACTGGCTCCGGGACGCCGGGAGCCTGCGGGGGTCGGCGAGCCCCCGGCGGCCCTCGGACGCGCCGAGAAGCCAAGACCCCGGGAACCTGGGCGCCGGGGGCACCCACCCCCACCCCCACCCCCCGCTGCGGCCGGGGCTCCTCCGGGAACCGTTAGCCCCCGCCACCCCCACCCCCACCCCCACCCCCGCCGCCGAGGCCACGGCCAGGTGTGCGGCCCCGGAGCGTCCACACCCGCCCTCCCGCCGCCCCGCCTCGGGCCCCGTCCTGTCCACGGCGGTCCGGGCCGGCCGGGGGTCCCGCCCCCACCGCCGGGAACGAACCGGGGTCTCAGGAACCCGGCCCAGCTCGGACCAACGGAGAGAAACGAGTAACGCTTCCCTTAGCGACTAAGCGACCCCGAGGAGGCGGTGTCGGCAGGAAGGCCGCAGCCAATCGCCAGCCGGGACGGCTGATGGGAGGCGCGGCGAGCCAATCAGGGGCGCGGAGCGCGGCGTCGGGGTGGCCGGCGTGGCGCGGCGTCTCCAGGAAGTGGCTATCACCAAGAGCCGCGGTTGGCCTCCGAGCTCAGCTGGCTGGGAACCCGGCGGCCTCTCCCGGCCCGGGGAGGGGACCGATGGCGGCTCTCCGCTCGGGCCCCGACGCAGGGGCCGCGGGGCGGCCTGTCCCCGCGTCTGCGCGGGCCGAGGCCACCCGGCTTTCTCGTTTACGGAGAAGCCGAGGCCTGAGCTCCGGCCCCGGTGGCCCGGCCCGAGAAGAGGCCGTGGGGAGGAAGGGCGGCCCCCGCGCCTCGCTCCTTACCGCCAGGGCCGTCTGCGGCGAACCCGGCGCCCGGAGGTTTCAAGAGACGCCGGGCTGCCGGCCCAACGCTCGCCGGTGAGCCGGAAAATGCGTCCGGCGGGGAAGCCGGCGCCGGGGAGCCGCGTTCCGCGGGCACCTCCGACTCCCCGGGGAGGGGAGGGGGCTCCCCGCCCGCGGCGCCCCCGGCACCGCCCCGCCCTTCTGCGCGGCGAGTGCCCCGAGTGCCGCCCCGCTTCTGCCGGGACTGGGGGGCCCGGCCGAGAGCCCGGATGGCCTGTGGGTCACGCACTCGCCGGCCCCTCCGGAAGGCCAGCAGGTCCCGCACACGTGACCCCCCGGGAGCAAGGAAGCTACGCTCTCCAGAATGGAAGCCTGGGCTTTCTCCTCCTGGGGCAGCTCGTCTCCCAAACCCGCAGCCCAACCCCATGAGGAGTTGGGGTTCTTCGGTTTTCAATGAATAGCCTTTGCACTCACGTGGGGGCACTTCTACTCTATCCCCCAGGGTCCCTATGCGTAAGTCCTGAGAAAAAGAGGGTCCCTACGAAGATAGGAGTCAGATCACTAAGAACCTTATGAGTGGAAATCAACTGGATGGTTTGGGTTTTAATGGGGAAGGACAAGGTCCCTGTGAGGCTGCTGTGAGTGGGAATCGCCTGAGTGGCAGTTAGCGAAGCAGAAACCCTACATGATCATATATACTCGTGTAGAAGTTTTTCAGCACATATTTGATGCAGTTTTTTTGTGAGCAAATTAGGTGCCTCAGCTGAAAATGGGGGTCTGCTTATACTCGAGTATATACCATAGTCCAAATTGGCCCAAAGGGTGGTGCTGTTAGTCTGGGTGGACTAGAGAAAGAAATTCATTGAAAAATGTGTGTAAGAAAAAGCTTTATATCCAAGAGGAACAGTACATTAAGGAAACATCCCAGCCCGGTTCAAAGCAAGTCCACAAGTCCAATATTAGCCCATAAGGCCACTACTAGTCCATAAATTCCTCTTCAGACTCAATGTGGCCACTCATGATGATAATAAATGCAGGAAGATCACAAGCCGGTGGGAGAAGAGTCTTGGGGATCCAGTGCTACTGAGTGCGTCTCCAGGTCCCTGGCTGCCATCAGCAATGGCGCCACATAGCTTGTCAACAGGGGTGTGAAGCAGAGAGAGCACCACCTCCAGGGAGGAAGGAGGAAATTCCCAGAATCTTCATGACAAGGCCGTGGCCCACAAGGTGGCATCATGCTGTGACCTAATTGACGGGCGTAGACGCTACCCCTTTGCTCAATATCCTCAAGTTGACAGGAGATGATGTAACTACCGGGTGGTCTGGTCTGTAAATCCTCAAAGGCTTGCAACAACTTCCCTACTCAGCGAATGGGAACTCCCACCTCACTGTCTCTGGATTTACTCTGGAGACGTGACGGTTAACCAAATTCACCTCACCAGTAGTTAGGGACCTAACCAGGGCTGTGCTCAGCTAGACATAAGCTTTTTTCCCACCACCTCACCACTTAGATGACTGAATCATTGCAGAGTGTCCACACTACTCATTCATTCATCCATTTCTATAGTCACCTTTTTTTAACCCCCCTATATCTGTTTTCAAAGAACTATAATCGTTCTGGGAGCCTGTGTAGCTGGGAAACATTTTCTAAAAAGTTTCCAGCATCGAGCTACAGGATGGTAGGAGTTTGTGAACAAGTGAAAATTACAAATTAGGCATACTGTTACGTACCCCACAATAGACATGGTCTAGCCTACAAGGCCTTTTAAGCCACCTTTGTGGCACAGCAGTTCGGCGCTCAGCCGCTAACAGGGAGGTCAGCAGCTGGACTCCACCAGTTCTGTGAGAGGCAGAGCTGGCGATCTGCTTCCACGAAGGTGACAGCCTCGGAGACCCCGTGGGGCATGTCTACACTGTCCCATATGGTCACAGAGTCAGCATGACTCCACAGCACACAACACTAGGCACTTCAGAACCCCTCCCTGCACACCTCATCACACGAACCTCTTCTGGGGACCCCAGGCTGACTTGAAGCTCCTCAACAATGGCATGGGAACCCCTACAACCACCTGACCACGTGTCTATCTGACCAATCTCCTCTGTTTCCTGGGCCTTGGCTTGATACAGTCCCCTCTGTGTGAATCCATTTTAAGCCAAAATTCACTGCAGTCGACTTGATGCTGGCTCACTGCAATCCCACAGGAGAAGGTAGAAGTACCCTGCGGGTTTATGAGGCTGCAACTCTTTACCAAGAGAACAGAAAGTCTCCTCTTGTTCCAGCAGCTGATCGATGGCTTCGAACTGCTGACCTAATGGGTAGCAGTCCCATACAGAAGCAGTGTGCCTTACCAGTCAATACGGAGTGCCCCTGACACACTAGGTGAGGGTGATAATAGGCCAGAGGGGCACGCTCCCTAAGCGCACAGAGCAGACCATTCTACAGTGAAGGGCAGCCACTGAACGAGGTCTTGTTTTGGTTTACTGTTCAATTTATAGACCAAGCCCACCTGGAGGGATTTCTGTTATGTTTTAGAGTTCCAGAAGTTAGCAGCTTCCCTCAGCAGAGACAAAAAAACTCTATGCACGCAGGGTGGTGATAATGACCAGGAACCAGAAGGGGACTGTGAATGGTTCAAGCTCCCGGTCTCTCCCAGGGAAGTTGATGAGGGTGCCTGCTCCCACTGAGAGT
>PVJH01029452.1:0-10213 GCA_004026705.1 Nesogale talazaci
GAGGCCGATGGAGGCCTACAGGGAGAAAAGGGTGCGAGAGAGGAATCAGAAGAGCGGCGGTGCACACGCAGCCTGCAGGCACAGAGAGTAGCCTTAGGACGGGGCACGTGGCAGGGCATTTGGGGGTCCCTTCTGGCCTCCGTGGCCGCACACACGTGGCCGTGACATCTGCTTTGTGAAAGGACCCCCTCCCCCAAGACTCTGCGGAGTCTTGCCCCGCAGAGAGCACTTCATTTCCAAAGCTCATCCAAGGGGAATCAGTCAAGTACACATGCAAAGACAGCCTACTGGTAGTGGAGTCGAAGTAGGACTCTTCATTAGAAGTTCTGTCATTTGCTGACTAAGGCCCCTTGGAAGGATGTCCTGATTCCTGCAAGCTCGGCTGTCCACAGGCATGGCAGCGGGGTGGGGGGGTGGGGGGGGGGAGAGCAGGAGATGGAGCGCTTGGTGGGTGCCCGGCACTTTTCCCCCCTCAGAGCACCGGGTCAATGGGCTCCGCCCTCACTGGAGCTTGGCGACAGTGCTTGTTCAATCGCTGCAGGTTCTGCTGTCTTGCCGGGATCCGGCTCTCCCCTTGGCCCTGAGAGAAGTCAGCCGTGCAGAGGCCGGAAAGACCAGGAAAGGGGGTCAGGGAGGCTGCTTTCCATTCGCCGTGGGGGTGGGAGAGTGGGATCCCCAATTTACTCAAAGGGTAAGCATATTCAGCCCCTCCTGAGATCCCCTGGTGTGGACCTTTGGGAGCTGCCCAGCACCTACCCCCACCCCAGCCTCTGTCAGCAGCCTCTCTGTGTGCTCCAGAGGGGACCTGGAGACAGGGGCCTTCTCCAGCAGTGGGTGAGTTCCTAGAAAGTCCAGTGGAAGGGATGCCATTCCTTTACTGTGAGTAATCAGCTGGACAAAGCCCGCTGGTATTTCCGAGCCGGACCCAGTGCCCAGAGCTGGGCTCCGAAGCACCACAGCTGCAGGGCGGGGAAGGCAGCTCCCCAGCCCGGCCTCCAGGAAACTCTCCTGGCCCGGAAGGGGGAAGGCTGTCCCAGGGCTCTCTCCTCCATGCCCTTGCCTCGGGAGGGTGGGGGAGGCCCCCTCCCCAAACACTGTAAGACCCCAGGGGGCAGGGGAGGGGTGAGCTCTGCATCCACATTGGGGGGGGGCAGTCAGGACTCTCAGCGTGGGGGGTGGGGCAGGGGGATGGAGAGAGATGAAATCCAGTTGTCCCCAAGCTGATTCCAACTCGTGGAGAGCCCATGAGCATCAGAGAGGGTTGACAAAGAGCATCTGGGAAGTAGATCACCACACCTTGCTTCCTCGGTACCACCTGAGAGGCTCACACTGTCGGTCTTTCAGTGAGCAGTCGGGCCCTTGACTGTGCCGCCAGATGCTTGGAGGAGAGGTGGAGGCAGGAAAGTCGTCGTCCTTCTCCATGGAGCTTCCCCTGGAAGGAAGGGGCTAGTGGAGAAGGAGGGAGACAGCAGGACAAGACAGAGTAGCCCCTGGCGGTATTTCCGGCCGCCCACCTGCCACCTTCTCTTCACCAATCCTCCCAGGCTCCAGGTCAGGTTTGGGTACTAGGGGCTTCCTTCTGGGTGCCAGGGATGGCTAATGGGCCCAGGACAGGTGTGTGCCTTGGCTCTGTTGGTGCTCACAACAAGCTTGCTCAGAGGTCGGGCTAGCCGGTCTTCGCAAATGAGCTGAGTAGAGCACAGCGAAATTCAACCCCAGTTCAAGATCACTCCAACCCTCAGGAGCCTCCAGGCTGATTGTCAAGCAACAGCTAACTTCCACTGCTCCCTGCTGCCCACCCACTCCCATCCACACAGACAATGACACCCCATACAGGCCACCAACCTGAACTGGCTGTCCCACAGAAAGAGCACCAATCTTTCCTCTCGAATGTGGTGGCTCATTTTCCCCCAGCATGATTACAGAGCAGACACGACCATCTCCCAGAGAGCTCCTGTTGGCTGGTTTGCAGAGAGGTTTTGTGTATGTGTGTCCTCTGCGGTGGGCAGGGGGGGGGCGGCAGGGGGGAGGTAGAAGAGGGGAGAGCAGTGGACCCGAGGAGGGGGCCTCCAGGAGCCAGTGCCCCTTCAACACGGTCTCCTGTAAACACCCTGACAACTGTGGGTTTACCAGCTCAGAAAAGAGGATCTTGTAAGCACACAATTGCCTGTGGTCAGGGGGATGATCTCAGGCTGCTCTGAGTTCCTGGGCCAGCAGCCAGCTGCCTCAGATGGTCAGAAGGTGAAATTTGAATGCTGGTGAATGGGAGAGCGGAAGTTCAGTAAGGCTGAGTTAAGCCCATTCATGAAAAAGAGCTAGTCTCACTTCCTTATTGCCAGGAGGCCTGTGTGGAGGGAGGAAGGGAAGAGGGAGTGTGTGTGTGTGTGTGTGTGTGTGTGTGTATACACCCGCATGTTTCCTTTTTGGGTCTCTGCTTTCTCCACCTCTGCTGTCCCTCTCCCCCCTGCCCGGCTTTTTCTCAAAATCTGAAATTTATCCTCAGGAAACTGCCAAAGAATGTTTAGCTAGACTGTGGTTTGGTAAAGAGAGAGAGAGAGAGAGAAAATCAAATAAAGACAGTACTTGCTGAAATCTCTCTGTGTGTGTGTGTATGTGTGTGTGTGTGTGTGTGTTTCATTCTTTCTCTCAGGCACACACACACGTGCAGGAATTCTTATAAAGTGACCAGATTTTAAGAGGGACACCACTGACAGGGGCGGGAGGATGTGTTCTTGATTAAAAAATTTGGTCTATATGGAGCAACAAAAATTTTCTTAGAACGCAAACATAGCTTTGTAATATATTTATTTTAATTTTAAAAAGCCGCGGGACGTGGTTAAATTGTTAAAAAGCGGGGTGTCTGGTCACCTTTATAAAAGGATACCAATATAACATCCAGTGGGCCCACTTAAGTTCCCAGGTCACACTGCACACCACCCCCTCAACCGTTCTCCCTTCCTTGGAAGGGGGGTTTCAGCCTTGGGTGGGAGATGAGCACAGACAGCCATGGGCTGGGAACGGTGGTCAGCGCTGAGTCCTGGTGGGCTCCTTGGAGTTTTAAGCCAAGACTTGCATTTCATGGAGGAAGCCATTGCCTTCCAGTTATTCCTGCCACCGGGAGGCCCGGTGGAGGCACTGGCCACGCCACTCCTGTAACTGGTGCTTTATGCAATGATCCCTGAGCCTGGGATCTGGAGGGACCCTGAGAGCTGGGAGAGGTTAACATCTCAGAGCCTCACCTGTGAAATGAGGCTGGTAAGGACAGTAGCCTCCTGCAGGGACGTTGCCATGGTTCACACCACAGTGTGAAGCCCTGCTCAGCTATGCAGGCAGCAGTGCAGCACATTGTTGTAAGGCGGCGGTTCTCAACTGGTGGGTCTTGACCCCTTTGGGGATCGAATGAACCTTTCATCGGGGTCGCCTAAGACCATTGGAAAACACATACTTCCAATGGTCTCAGGAACCAAGACCCTGCTCCTCTATCCATCTCCAGGCAGGTCCGCCCACACGCAGATGCACCCACATATGAGTACCCAGCGTGAAGACTGTTACCCATGCTACCCCATGCCACCCCATGCCACAAGACAAAATTTCATCCATTGGTCATCAGAAATAATTTCACAGTGTATAATGAGATATTGCTTTTGTGATTCATCACTGTGCTTAAATAATGTTCAATTTGTAACAATGAAAGAACATCTTGCCTATCAGATATTTACATGATGATTCACAACAGTAGCAAAATGACAGACGTAGAGTAGCAATGAACATAGTGTTATAGTTGGGGGTCACCACAACAGGAGGAACTGTATGAAAGGGGTGAGGTATGAGGAAAGTGGAGCGCCCCTGCTCTAAGGAAACACCTACCAGACGGAGGACTCGTTCTATCTGGGAGCCATCGGTCCCCCTCTCAGCAGTACCATTAAGATGCCCCCAACCTTGCTGGGCATCCTGACTCTCAGAAGGGATGGAGGCACCTTCTTCACCTTGAGAAGTAGAAACTGGGATGACGACCAAGATGTGTGTGTGTTTGGAGTGGGGTGGGGGTGGGGCAGGGCTGGGTGGAGACGAAGCTCGGGTCCCTCCCGTGATGAACTGGGACTGGAGATGTTAAGCCCCAAGCCACTCTCAGTACCTTCTCTCAGTCTCTAGTCAAGAAGTGCTTACAGGGCACCTGCAAGGCTTTCTGGGAGGAGCTGCACCTGTGCCCCGGCTGAGGCCCCCGTCCGTGGGTGCAGCAGGTGGAAGGGCACAGTAGGTACTTTCCCCAGGCATCCCCTGCACTGCCCTCAGGTGGCTTTCTCGCTGATCCTGCACATTTAGAAAGTGCTGCCCTGAGGATTCTTGCGTGTGTGTTCCTCCCAGTGAGAGAGTAAAGTCGTTTGGGCCTGTTTTCTCATTCTCCGCAGCTGGGGAAACTGATGTCCAGGACCCCACTCCCGGGTGGGGGTGGGAGTGTCTTTTAGAGCTACTGGGATTCTCCAGGCTGCTTCCTGTGCCTCCGAGGGGTACATGTGGCACGCCGGGCCCTCTCTCATTCTGTTGCTGTTATCTCCTTTCTAACCACCCCCAAGCTCCCTCCCAAGGGTCTCCTCCAGGAAGCAGGCCATCACAGCCCCCTGCCCTGGGTCCAGCTTGACCCTTTGTTTAGCCAGGCAATGAATACTCATCAGGTGCTTCCTAGAGTGCGGGGAGAGGAGTCTCCCAGCCTGTAGGCCCGAGGTGAAGAAGGATGTGTTCCCAACTGAAGAGGCTCTCCTGTCTGCATTTCCTCCCTGCCCTCCACCCCTCCACCCCCAGCTCCTAGCCATCCATCGACAGTGAGCAGAGAGGAAACATCTGGCCGGGGCGCAGCTCCCTGCCCTGTGTGCAGGGGGCTTATAGGAAGAGATGGTTGGAGGCCTTGCAACCCTGAAATAAACCAACGGTTGGTTTGTAGTCCCTAGCCACCCGCTATCCCTCCCACCGCCCCCCGCCCTCACCTGAATGGTATACATCCTCTCAACCAGCAGGCCCCGTGCCCCACGCCACCACTCCACAGTCAGCTGTTGCTACCTCTTCCAGAAACCTACGAGTGTCATGAACATAGAGGGACAGACTGCCTCCAACTCTCTTCTCCTCTGCCGCTCTGGTAATGAGCTATCTCTTAGGGCCCTCCGTTCTATACCTGACACTTGTGCAAAATAGGTAATGACCTCATTCTGTTTCCCTGCTAGCCTTTTCTTACGTACCAACTGGAAGCACAGAGAGGTTAAGTAACCTGACCGAGATCACAATGCTGCTGAGGGGCGGAATCCAGATCCACATCCTATCAGACCCTAAGTCTTATGTTCTTAACATTTCCACTGACTGCTTCTCTGATGACCTCTGACATGTTTTTGGTTTTTAATCTCAGGAGGACTCACTCAGGCAGCAGCCACTGTCATGTAACAGCTGCCATTCTCCATCCTCACACCTCCCTGTCAGGAATTTATTGGTTGGTTCCTTTCAACCATACGCATGCACACGCCAAGCAAACGCATGATCTCAGCCATGTGGTTAGCATGTGCTACACAGTCAGGGGAACAGTGTGTTTTAAACGTCACTCTCTGCTTCTATGGGGTCATCTAGGAAGCGTGATAAATAGAGGGGCAAAGAGAGTAAACATTCCCAGATCTGAGCGAGATGCTATCAGCTTATTGGCTCAGGCCTGTTCCCACCTTCTTCACTCCCAAGGTCATCTTGTGCCTTAAACAAAAGAAATAAATGAGAGGTAAGCGTCGGGGGTAGGTGTTGTGACCTGAAGATTGTTTCGAGAAAGACAAATCCCAGGGACTGTTTGGTGAGGCCTGGCCTTGGTGGAGTGGCAGGAGGCAGGGAGATCTGCGATCCGGGACTAAGTGACCATCTTCAGCCATCAGAATACTAGCAAATGTTGGTGCCAGTAAGGCAGTGACCCCAAGGGCCACGAGGAAGACAGACTGTATGTAGCAGACATTGTATTTTCCTGGCAGAGAGACGACTGCAAAGAATGGCTGAAGAAGACCTCAAAGGACAGGCTCGGGACTAAACTTGATCCTGTAGGTTATGAGCTCCTGTTGGCTCCATCGGGGGCGCGCATCCCACGTAGAGGAGCAGAGGGAGAGAAGGCAGGGTTGAGTAGCTCTGCTGCTCACAGCGGTTCTGAGCCACGGGTGCTGCCGTTCCTGGGGCTGGTAGAAAGGAGTGATGAGGACTGGACGGGGTGGGCAGGCGTGTGTTTGAATCCCAATGTCACCGTCATTCGTGGCATGACCCTGGGCACATTTATTAACCTCTCTGAGCCTATTGGCGTCATCTATCAAATGAGCATGACCGTATATATTCTACCAGGCTGTTTCAAGACTTAAAGTGTGTGTGTGTGTGTGTGTGTGTGTGTGTGTGTGTACATACACAGGGCATGGTATAAGTTCACAAATGGTGGTTGTTCACTAATTGGTTGTTCACTGATTGGAGTATTCAAATGCCCAGGCTCCAAGGTTATTGTATTTTTAAAGATGATCTGTTCATTCCTTCACATTCAGTGATGCTTTACTGGGAGGGAAGCTTGCTCTCCATCAGCACTAGCAAGCATGTGAGAAGCCCATGCAGTGCTGGACACACACACACCACTCGCACAACCCACAGAATCTGAAGAAATAATTTGTGTCAGGAACGAAACAGAAAGACAAACATTGAGACGACCCTAGAGGTGGAGAGTGCACCTGCAGGATGCTGAGATATGCTTTGGTCCCGTCCATTCTGCCCCAGGAATTTGAAATGAGGAAGGCAAAATCATTCTCGGCCAATGACAGCAGGACACTAGCTCACATCCGTCAGAACTTACAATCACCCAAAGAGAGAAGAAAGCCTCCAGCCTTTAGTTGTGTTTTCTAACCCTTCTGTCATGAGTGGGTAGAAGTTTGCAGAGCCAGTCCAGGCTCAGTTCAACACAGCATGCCCACTCTATTCCATGTCACCTCCATCCCCACAACGTGACATCCCTCAGCTCACTACCTCCCCGTGTTTCCTGTACCCATCCCTCTGTCTGTCCTAGCACTTCCTGCCTTCTGAACTTCCCCTGGGATGAACCGGGTGCTGTCCTTTGGATCTCAAACGGTCGCTGCTTCCAAGGTGTACTTCTCTCCTAATGTGATTGCTCCCCTTACATTGGCATCAGCGCTGTTGTTGTCGTCGGCCACCTTCACATCAGTCCCAGCTCACAGCAACCTGCATTCAGCAGAAGGAAATCCTGCCCAGTCCCGTGCCATCCTGGTCACTGTGACGTGGGAGCCCATTGTGGCATCCACTCTGTCGATCCACCTGCCAGAGCAGCCGCCCACCCACCCCCTTTGTGCTGTCCCTCGACTTGCCCACGCATGATGTCCTTTTACAGACACTGAGCCCTTCTGACACCATGTCCAAAGTCTAGGAGGTCACGTCTCCCCATCCAAACCTTTAAGGAGCACTCTTGCTGCACTGCTCTCCAAGCAGCTCTGTTTTGTCGCAGCCCGTCATGCTCCCATTACTCTTTGGCAGCATCATAATTCAATTGCATCCATTCTCCCAATGTCTCCCTTGTTCCTTGCCCAACTTTCATACATTGTAAGTGAAGCACTGAGCACCTCAGTCCTCAGAGCGGCATCTTTGCTCTTTAACACCTTAAAAAGTTTGTGGGCAGCAGTGGATTTGCTCTATGCAATAGGTCATGTGATTTCTTGCTCCTTCTGTAAGGGTATATTGTGAACCCAGATAAATTTAGATCCTTAACTACATTAATCATTTCCTTCTTTTATCATGATGGTCTCCATTGGTCCATGTGGGACAATTTGGGTTTCTTTCTTTTTTTAAAAAAAATCATTTTATTGGGGACTCATACAACTCTTATCACAATCAATATATACATCTACTGTATATAAAACACATTTGTATATTTGTGGCCATCATCATTCTCAAAATATTTTCTTTCTACTTAAGCCCTTGGTATTAGCTCATATTTCCCTTCTCTCCCCGCTCTCTTACCCTCATGAACTCTTGATAATTTATAAATATTATTATTTTGTCATATCCTACACTGTCCAGTGACTCCCTTCACCCAATTCCCTGTTGTCTGTACCCCAGGAAGAAAGTTATATGTAGATCCTTGTAATCAGTTCCCAGTTTCTACTCCACCTTCCTACCACCCTCTGGAATCATCTGTCCTGGATTCCTCAGTTTCCGGTTGCTATCTGTACCAGTGTACATCCCCTGGTCTAGCTGGATTTGTAAGGTAGAATTGGAATCATGATAGTGGGGGGAGAGAAAGCATTGAAGAACTAGAGGAAAGTTGCATTTTTCATCATTGTTATACTGCATCCTGATTGTCTCGTCTCCTTCCCACAACCCTTCTGGAAGGGGATGTCTCAACACCTACCAATGGGATCTAGGTCCCCAATCTGTACTCCCCCCTCATTTACAAGGATATAATTTTCAGTTCTTTGGGGCCTGATGCCTGATCCCTTCTTCACCTCGTGATCCCACAAGCTGGTATGCTTCTTCTATGTGGGCTTGGTTGCTTTTCTTGGCAGTGCATTGCCCTCCATCCTGAAACCGGCAGTGGTTGATTTTCATCGGCAAGGGCTGCGAGTCCTCCTTGTTGAAGGCACACCATCTGCAAGATGGGTAGGCCTTCCTCCGCTCTGGAGGCTGCGTTCTTCTTCACAGACCCCAGTATTTGCTCAGCATGCAGATTGAATCCAGATGGTGAAATGATCCCACCTCCAGGCACATCCTTCCTGAAGTTCAATGACACCAAACTCAAAACCAAACTCACTGCCATCAAGTCCATTTTGACCCATCATGACCCTATAGGAAAGGGTAGAACTGTCCTTGTGAGGTTCTGAAACTAACTCTTTACAGGAGTGAAAGCTCCATCTTTCTGCCTCAGTGCTGCCTGGGAGTCTTGAACTGCTGACCTTGCAGTCCGCAGTCCCACTCACCACTAGGGCTCCTTTTAAACCCCACAGCAGTCCCATGTTCTACTGAAATGACTGCCTCTTGTCTATGGAGAGACTTTGTAAGCACACAATGAAGTGTTCTGGAATTCCCATTCATCTCAGTGTTATGCTCCACACAGTCAAATACTTACACAGGACTAATAAAACACAAATAAGCATCGCTTTAGAATTTTCTACTTTCAGACAAGATCCATCCAACATCAGGAAAGATTTCCTTCATTTCCACATCTTCTTCTGAATCCAGCCTGATTTTCTAGCAGTCCCTTGTCAATGTTCTGCTATAACCATCTTTTAATTATCTTTAGCAAACTTTTACTTGTATATGTTCTATTAATGATATTGCTTGAGGACTTCTGCATTCTGTTGGGTCAATTTTCTTTGGAATGGGCACAAATATGGGTTTCTTCCAGTTGGTCGACTGGATGGACAGCTGCCTTCCAAATTTCTTGGCATATATAGATTACCGAGGAAGGGCTTCATCAGCTTGTTGACACATTGCAATTGGTATTCAGTCAATTCCAGGAGTCTTGTTTTTTGCTAGTGTCTTCAATGCAGCTTAGACACCTTCCTTCAGTACCGTTGGTTCCTAATCATACACTACATCTTAAAATGGTGGAACATTGACCAATTCATCTTTGTACAGAGACTATATTCCTGCCATTTTCTCTTTTTTTTTTAAAAGTGGATAAAGAAATGCATGACTTTATCCCTAGTTGGCCTAACAAATTGCCATAGTTGTCTAGCTCAGAATCTCAGCAATACTATCAGGATCCAGGTTCTGTGCATCATTCAATTTTCCTACCTTCAGTTTGTCAGTAGGCATCACTCATGGTCACAGAATGGCTGCTGTAGCTCCAGACTTTACAACTTCACCCACAAACATCCTAGGGGGAAAAAAGAACCTTTTCCTTAAAAAGCAGTTTTATGGACATATAATTCAATGATTTAATTATATTCAAAAGAGTTGCAAAATCATCACCAGAATCAGTCTTAGAACATTTTCTTCATTCTTCATTCCATTATTATTATTATTATTATTATTATTATTATTATTATTCCCACCCCCCATCTCTCCTCCCATAACCCTAAGAAACTATTCATCTAAATACTATCTCTGTACATGTATCCATCCTGGACTTCATATGAAGGAAATCTACCCAAAAAAGACCCAAACCAATGAAATATATATTTTTAAAAGAAAAGAACAAAAAATCCTCAGT
>PVJH01029452.1:10313-26130 GCA_004026705.1 Nesogale talazaci
GGGAGTCAAAGTCAACTCAATGATTTCCACCATCTCCTTTTGATGCTTCCTGTATCGTTCACTATTTTGCCCATAGAATTCTTTAATACCGCAACCAGAAGTTTGAGCTTTCTCTTCATTCCTTTAAGCTGGAGATACGCTTCCCCTTTTTGACATCCTAATTCCAGGTCTCTACACATTCCGTTGATATATGCTGTTCTTGAGGTCATCCCACAACTACTCTAGTCTTTGACCTTCAAATCTCTTGAGATGGTCTCTCAATTAAAGTGGAACGTACTTGAGGTTGTATTTTGGCTTCCGTTGGCATGTTTTCACTTTCTTCGGCTTCACCCTATCTGAATTTGCAGATGAACCATTGATATTTGTCCCACAGTCTGCCCCTGGCCTTATTTGGGCTGGTGGTACTAAGCCTCCCCGTTGTCTCCTTGATTTCGTAGTCAATTCGATCCCCAGGTAGTCCATCTTGAGATGGCTACATGGAGAGTGGCCACTTCTGTGGTGGAAAGAGGTATTTGCAATGAAGAAGCCATTGGTCTTGAAAAATGCTATCAGACAATCTCCAGCTTTGTTTCTATCATTAATGTCATGTTCCAAGGACAGATCCTTCCTCATATTTCCCAACTTTTGTATCCCAATCACATTTCTATGTAATTACCGGTGCATCTTCATTGCCTGTTTGACCAATTTCAGATTGAGGAAGTTGATAGAAGTCTTCAGTTTCTTCCTCGCTGGTTTAAGGGGTGGTATACATTTGAATATGGTCTTTACTGATCTTGTAGCTGGACAAATGGTACCCTAACACAGATCGCATTGTACTTCAGAATACGTCTTGCCATGTTATTTTTGACAATGAAGGCAGTGCCATTTCCCCTGAGCTTGTCATTCCCAGAAGAGCAAGCCATTTGATTATCTGACTCAAAATGGTTGCTGGGGTATAATTCAACATGAGAAAAAAAAAACTGTTCACCTGATAGACCTGTGTACAATGTGAATGGGCATTGTACCATGGATGAGCTCAGTTCCAGGCCTAAAGAGCAACTAATTATCATAATGTCAGGAGTTCTATGGTCTGGTCAGTAAATCTGGTCTTTTTTTTTTTTTTAATGATTTTTACTTTCTTCCACATTTTTCTCCCAGTCTATCTGGGGTATTTTAATGCGATCCCATTCAGAGCAGTTGGTAGTGGCAGCCAGGTATCACCTGGTTCTTCTGGTGTCAGAGTTATGGAAACTGAGGTTCATGTGACCCAGTAGTCCTTTGGACAAGTGGTTTCCATATGCCTTTGACTTCCTTCACTCTTCTTCGCTCTGGATGGGGAAAAACCAAGAATTGTGTCCTAGTTGATAACCCAGATGCTACTCACCACAGTAGAATACATGCTGCCCATCGACCTTGATACTACTGAGATGCTGATCCAGAGTCCTCAGGGAAGCACAGGAAAGTTGTGGAATAAGAGGCATCCCACTGGGGGGATTGCAATCAAGGAGAGGAAACAAGATGAGCAAACACTGGTCTAGTCTATCAACCTATCATTCTATCAACGCAGAATGAAAAGTTCTGTTTGTTTTTTTTAAAGGTGGAGGGCCTGCCCCAGACCATAATCATGCCACTGTGAGAGCTGCTTAGAAACAGCTTCTGCTCAGGAAGCCTCTGGGCTTGCCCACCCTTTTCTGTTGTACTTTCACCTACAAAATCTATTTCCAAATACATCAAAGCCCTGCAAGGTAGGTAGGTAGGCATAATTACACGCATTTTTTTTTAAAGCAAGGAAATAGAGATTCCAAGGGTTAATTAATTTGCCCAAGGGTACTTGTATTAGTCAACCAGCCTGGATTCCAAATTCGTTTTCACTCCAAAGTTCATGCTCCCATCATTACTGCATGCGATCCCCTCTTGTGAACTTCCCTTTGCAGTATGCCTTGAAGTACGAAATTGCTTTTGCTGAGCAAATGAAAGAGAGAATGGTTACCTACTTGAGGCTCCCTTCGATGACTGGGAATCAGCTTTGTCCTATGTGATGGCCCTTGGGAGACAATCAGCAATATCTGCTCCTTCCCTTTAATGCTCACAAGTTCCACATCTCCAGTTACCCTCAGTGCCCCCAAGGCATAAAGGACAGATAAACCTAACTCCAAGTCAGAAAGACAAATTTATTTTCTTAGCTTTTTCACCAAAATGGTATAACCTCTTTGTGTTAGTCCAGGTAGACTAGAGAAACAATTCATAAACATGCATATGTATATAAGAAAGAGGTTTCTATACAAGAGGAAATGAACATTGAGAAAACTTTCTAGTCCAGTCTCAACCATGTCTATAAGTCTGATGTTAGCTCATATGTCTGATACCAGTCTATAAAGTCTTCTTCAGACTCACGAAACACATGCAATGACACTGAATGCAAGATAATCACAAGTCAGTGGTTAGATGGTCTTTGGGTCCAGTGGTGTTGTAAGCATCTCAGCACCAGCAAGAATCTCCACATGGCTTCTCTAGGTCCAGATTTCTGGCTGCATCAAGCTAGGTCCATGTGGCTTCTCCTCAGGGATGTCTCGAAGGGAGCCAGTCTCATCATTCGAGTGTCTCTCAGGAAGGGAGTCTTGAGTCTCCCACATCCAAAAGGACTCTGAAATACCACCGATTTCCCAGAATTCTCAGAGGAGAAGGCCATGCCCACACAGAGGTCTCATTGGCTATCTCCAGATTGACAGGCTAGCCTCCACTCCTACACTCTTAATCCTCAAACTGACACCAGATTAGGTGACTGCCACCCTCATTCTAGCAATTCATCCCCATTCCACTCACACCATTCACATTACCAAATCTTTGAGGTTACCTGTGTGTCCTTCTAAAATCCTATTGCCCTCTTGCATTTTTAGAGGTAATGTTCTTTTAAAAATAAGGTTGCCATTCCCAGGTGTGACCCTTAGTGATGTATATATACCTCTTTTCTTAAAGAGTCTGAATATGTGATATAATTTATATAGTTACATTTATCCTTTTTTAGTGTCCAGTTCTATGAAATTTGACAAATCTGTGACATCTGTCTACCACCATAATCAGGATATAGGATATTCCCATAATCCCTAAAATGTTGTTTGTGCTTCTTGGAAGGTAATACTATCCAATTTTGGAAACCACTGTTCTGTTTTCTACACCTATAGTTTGTGTTTTCCAAAATGTTCTCTAAGTGGAATTGCACATTATATAGACTTTTGCACCTACTTTCAACAGAATAGCTAGACAGTAGTCTTAAAAAGTACCATGGCGGCTGAGCCCCAGTGGCATAGTGGTTGTGCGTGGGACTGCAGCCCACTGGGATGGAGGTTCAATTCCAGCTCCACAGGAGCAAAGGCTGGGCCTCCTATTCCCACCACCAAAGGGCAATGATGCCTAAAAAAAAAAAAAGTAGCATGGCCATGACAGATAAATAAAGACTAAACAACACCAATTTTTGAGAAAAAGTACAGGAGTCACACTACACTTCTTTTTGCTGCACATGGAAGAAGGAGAAACCAACTTCTCACCAGCCACAAAGCAGAAGGCAGACAGGCCTCTAGTCTTCTTGATTTTATTCTAACAGGACCTATCCTCTCACAATACTTAACTTCTCTGCTCGTTTTTCTAATTCATTGCAATGATCATTCAGAACTGACAGATAATACTGTGATTAACGGAGTTATTAAGGAAGTTAATAGGTTACCAGTATCAGTCAACAGTAAGGATATAGTCATGGGTCACAGCAACACCTCTCAGCAGCCAAGTCTCTCTAACGTCCTTGGTCTCCATCACGTGGTCTCTTGGACTGTGCCTCTGTGGACCTGGATGGCCCTTCGCCACTCTGTCTCACTGTCTCATAGCCATGGTGCTGCTTCTTTGCTCATGGTTCCATGGTCTCTGTAGCTGCAGTCCTGGTTGTCTCTGCTCTCCGTCTTGGCCATGTTAGATAGAGATCTTGAAACGTGACCCTTCAATGGTCCCTGAGAGTCTTTTACCTCTGCTTCCAAGGTGGCTGTCTTGTAGCCAGAAGAAGGGCAACTAGGACTGACCAATTCCTTCTATTAGTGTTTCACACACTCTCTTTTGCACTCCAGTCATTTGGTGGAAGTTACAGAGATATGGGTCAAGGAGCCCTATTGAGAAATTTCAATTCCTCGCAACTTTTTAAAAGAAACATCCTAATTTTTTTAGCGCCCTTGGATGCAGGATTTCTCTGCTGTTTCACTATGATTGTAGGTATGTTTTAGAAAGAATACCACAGTAGTGGTGCTGTACCCTTCTCAGGGTGGGAGGGAGGCACTCAACATTACATGAATGGTAATGCTGACTTTAACCACTTGATTCACGTGCTATTTTCCCTGTGTCGCCCTATCAAGTCATAGTCTCTGTCTTTGTCATTAGTAAATGTCTTATCGTGAGATGTGTTGAGATTATGATAGCTTGCTCCTCATCATGCTTTCGCTCACTCATTATGGGGAGGGTATTTGAACAGTGTCTATGTGCAGCTCATCAGGTGGGAAGCAAGAGAAGCTCACAGAGGGCAGTGTCGAGGCTAAACTCGAATCCAGTGTTGGTGCTGATTTTTACTGTAAGGTGCTGAGTTAGTTCTCGCCCAAAGCAACCCTATGCCTAACAGCAAGAGACGCATCATGCTGCATCAGCCTCACGGTTCTTCCTCTGTCCTGGCCCATGGTTGCACCCACTGTATCAACCCATTTCATCAAGGGCCTTCCTCTTTCTTGCTGCTCTCCCCTACGCTCCCCACCCCCCCCACACACACTTTATCAAATATGATATTCTTCTCCAAGGAGGGGTCTTTCTTAAATCATACATCCAATGTCTTGCCATCCTTCCTCCATTCTAGATGTGTTTCTTCCAAGACAAACCAGTAGGTCCTCTTAGCAGACCAGGGTACCTTCAATATCCTTCACCAGCACCACAAGTCAGATGAATCAATTCTTCTTTGTTCTTCCTTATTCAATGTTCAACGTTCACATACACAGGAAGCAACAGAAAATATCATGAATGGATCAAGTGCACTTTAGTCCCCAAGTGACATCCTTGTTTTCCGGTATCCTACAGAGGTCCTGTACAGCAGATGAATCAAATACAACATGTCTTGTGATTCCTTGACAGCTGCTCCCATGAACATTGACTATGGATCCAAGCAAGACAAAATCCTGGACAACCTCAACCTTTTTCCATTTAGTTCAGTTGTGGCTCTTCTTTACATTGAATCATATTTCATACGAAAGGCTGCAAGTCCTTGATCTTGATCAGCAAGTGCTTCAGTCCTGTTCACTTTCAGCAAGACAAGGTTGTATATCTGCTTGTTCCTTAGCATTTCTCCGATTCTGATGCCACATTCTTCTTCGTCTAATCCAACTTCTCTGATTCTTTGCTCAGAATACAGACTGAACAAGGGTAGTGAAAGACTACAGACCTGGGGTCTGTAGTGGTATAGTGGTGTAGTGGTGTATACCTTTTCTGATTTTAAGCCACGAGTTTAAATTCCCTTGCTCCATTTGCACAGCAGCCTTGTACAAGTTCCTCGTGGACACAATGAAGTGTTCTGGAATTCTGATTCTTCGCAAGGTTTCCCATAGTTTATTATGGCCCATGTTGGCCATAATAGATCTTTATTTGCATAGCCAATAAAACACAGGTAAACATCTTTTTGGTATTCTATGCTTTGATTCAAGATCCATCTGACACCAGGCATGATGTTCATTGTTCCATGTCCTCTTCTGCATCTGACCTGAACCTCTGGTCGCTCCCTGTCGATGTACTTCTGCAATCGTTGTTGGATGACCTTCAGCAAAATTTGCTTGCATGTGTATTCAGTGATATTTTTCTATAGTATAAACATTCGGTTAGATCACTTTTTTTTTGGTAATGGGTATAAATATGGATCTCTTCTGGTCAGTTGGCCAAGAAACTGTCTTCCAAATTTCTTGGCAGAGATAAGTGAGTGCTTCCAGTGTTTCCTTAACTTGTTGAAATATTTCGATTAATAGTGTATCAATTCCTGGAGCCTTGTTTTTGACTCACTCAGTGAAGTGTGACCTTCTTCCTTCAGCACTCTTGGGTCTTGCTGATGTGCTACCCCCTGAAAAGGCGGAAGGTAGACTAGTTCTGTTGGGTACAATGATACTGTATTATTTCCATGTTCTCTTGTCGCTTCCTGTATCAACCAATATCTTTCAATATTTCAACTTGAGACTTCATTTTTTCTCTTGAGTTCTTTCAGTTTCAGACATGCTGGGTGTGCTCTTCTCTTTGGGCTTTCTAAATTTAGGACGAAGTGCACATCATTATGATAATTTGCTTTGTCTTCTCAAGCTGCCCAGCGAAATTTTCTATTCCGCTCTTTGATGTCATCATTGCTTCCATTCACATCAGCTACTGTACAATTTAGAGTAAGTTTCAGAGTCTCTTTTGACAACCGCGTTGACTTTTTTTCTCTCTTGCCTTTTCTTAATTGACTTTTTGCTTTCTTCATGAACGATGGACTTGATGTCCTCTCACAGCTCATCAGGTCTGCTGTCATGCTCGATGCAGCAAATCTGTTCTTAAAATTCTGGTGTGATAGACTCAAGGTCGTGTTTTGGTTCTTGTGGACTTGTTCTAATTTTCTTCCGCTTTAACCTGAATTTGAATATGAGTGATTGATGATCAGCAGCTGGCCTAGTTTTATCTGCCAATATTGAGCTTCTATGGCATATCCTTCCCCAGATGCTGTCAATTTGACTTCTCTGTTTTCCATCTAGAGAAGTTCATGAGTATTGTCAGTCACCTTTAGTGTTGTTGAAAAAGGCATTTGTTGGGAACCAGTTTTTGGCTTGCAAAATTCGATCATGCAGCCTCCAACTTTGCTTCAATCACCAACTATTTTCCAACTACTGTTTCTTCCTCTTTGTCTCCAACTTTTGCATTCTAGTCACCAATCATTATCAATATGGCTTGTTTTCATGTTTGATCAATTTTAGACTAAAGTTGGTAGAATTCTTCAGTTTTGTCATCACTAACTTTTGAGGTTGGTACATAAGTTTGAATGATAATTGCATTGATTTGATTATTGTAGTGATAAATAGTTGTATGGATTTCCTTGAAGGTGGACCAAGTGTACGCCTCTCACAGACTATACTCCTATCATGCCTCATGGTAGATTTTGTAATCTCCTTTTTGACCGTGAATGCCAAGCCACTCCTCTTGACTGTGTGATTTCCAGCAAAGTAAATGAAATGATTTTCTGATTCAAAATGACCTGTCCCAGTTCATTTCAGCTCACTAACACTTAGGGTATCCAATGGATTCCATTTCACTTTTGACCACATCCAATTTTCCTAGATTTATCCTTTACACATTCCAAGTTCCAATCATTAGCAGAATTGTGCAGCTGTTTCTCCTTACCTGAAGTAGAGTTCCCCATCAGCAAATGAAGATCCTGAAGGTTCCATCCCTGCACTCAAGGCTCTGCCCACCTCAGGTCACCAAGGTCGACTCCACTTCCGGTAATCAGCTCCCCCTCAGCCACATTTCAAGTTCTGTCAATCTCCCCCCGCCCCCAGTCCCCAGAGGCGCATGCTCCCGCATTATCTCCGACACTTCTGCCTTTTGCAGCAATGCCTAAGGTTTTTCCACAGCACCTTCCTTGAAGGGGGCGGGGGGGGGGACCGAGTCCTTCTTCATCATCTGTCCTTTGTCTAGAAGCTCTGCTGAAACCTGCTGACTTTAGGTGACCCTGTTGGCATTTGGAATACTAGTAATAGAGCTTCTGGCATCCCCAGAGCCATCACAGTATGACAAACTGATAGATAGGTGGTGGCAGATCCAGAAGGATGAATAATTACTGGCACCAGCACTTAGTTGCTTGTCACTTATGACCTAGCTCTGATAGTAAAGCACCATGCATTGAGGCTAGGAAACAAAGTCTATGGTCTATCCCAGGTGGACGATCCAAACTGGATATGCACTCAAAAATCTGGATCCCCACCATAGGGTCACCTTCAGTGGGTAAACCAAGGAGTAAAAAAAACACCTCCTAGGGAAAAAAAATAAGGATACCTGCCCTAACTCTACATCTTTTAAAAACAACAACCCCAAACTTCACTGTCACCGATTAAATTCTAACTCAGCAACCAAGAACCATGGCAGTCTAGCAGATTGCATCTTGGGCTGCTAACTACAAGATTATTAACTTGGAATCACCAGTTGCTCTGTGGGAGAAAAATGGAGCTTTCTACTCCCTTAAAGATTTTGGACTTGGAATCCCATAGGAGCGGATGGATAGTGTCCTAGACTGTCACTATGAATATGAATAAGTCTGCATAGAGATGGGTCATGAAACCATCTCCCATATGCCTTTCAACCCGGCCTTCAGAGATTTTCAGCTGAAAATTTAGTTGAAAGTGATGCCAAAGAAATAGCTGCCCCCAAGAACCTGGCAAAACACAATAGAAACATTCCTGAAGAATACACTTTCAATACTGGCCTCAAAGAATTCTGTCCAAACAACAAGTTTGAGCTCACAGTAAAAAAATAAATTACATAATACACAAGAGAGTACGAATTCGTGAGCTGAAAACAAATTACAGATTCAGATCAGGAAAAACCATAGGGTGTTTAATGATCAAAGACAAGTGTAATATATGTGAATTTCTATACTTAAAATGAGAGGGCTTTTAAAAATACAATTGAGAAAGAAGAACTCATTGTGTTAGACTGGGTTGACTAGAGAATCAAATTCATAGACACTCATCTACGCACCAGAAAGAGCTTTATATACAAGAGCAATAGGATATTGAAAAAAAAAAATCCCAGCTCATTCCAGATCAAGTCCACATTAGCCCACATGTCTGATACCAATTTATAAATTTCTCTTCAGATTCACGAAACACATGCAAAGACACCAAATGCAGGAAGACCACAGGCCAGTGGGTGGAAAGTCTTGTGACTGTAGTGGTAGTGTAAGCATCTCAGTGCTGGCAGGGGTCTCCATGTGACTTGCCCAGCTCCAGAGCTCTGGCAGCCTCAGCTCAGTTCCTTTAGGCTTGTTGTCGTTAGCAATGTCTCACAGGAGTCAGTGTGTGTCCCGCCTCCAAGAAGCTATTTATCACCTTAGCGCCTCCAAATGAGGTTACCAAGCTAAGACCTGCTTGACAGGCTAGACTCCACCCCTTCACTCTTAAGTCTCAAATTGACAGCACATTATGTAACTACCACACTCATGGTAGTGTGGCCCCAACTCATCAACATTGATCAGACACATTTGAGGAAAAAAGAGCTGTCTTAGGCTGAGTTCTCTAGAAAATCAAAACCAGTAAGGCTTTGGGAAGCCAAGAAAAAAAAAGCATAAAATGATCTCAAGTGTTTGTGTGGGTTATAACCTGACTTGAAACACTGAAAGTTCCTTGTATGAATCAGAAAAGTAAAACAGTAACTAAAGGTTTTGTTATGTTAAATAACCTCTTAAGAATATAAAGGTGAATGTGTAACTGCAAAACCAGTCAATTAAAAACTAAATTAAAAATTGTAAAAATGGCAAAAGTTTAGAGAACAAAATGGTAGAAATATATCAGTAATCATTACACTTCTAAAATGAACCAAACTCTCTTCAACATGGCACAGAATGTGGGATCAAGGAGAATTTCTGAAGTACATCTTCCCCAAGTTTACCTGGTTCCTAAAGACACACGATTCCTCCATAGCCCATCGATGTATCTTCTAACTCTGCAGAAATCATGTCGCTAATAGTAAAAAATATTAGCACTAAGACAATGCCTTACAAGTATGATTGTACCAACCCCCACTTCAGAGTGCAGTGTTTGACACTGAGACTAAGGAAATCCAGCATCAATCTAGCCATGGGAAGCAAACCGATGATCTGCTTTGAGAAGACAGAAAGTCTCTTCCATGTAATACGTCTTCCTTTGTTTGAAACCTTCAAAGTCAATATTCGTGAGAAAAAAAAACCCCTCTGAAACCATTAAAAAAGTAATGAGGGGAAAAATCAGCCTCAGTCAACTCTCCTTGCGCTCAAGAATCAGGCCTCTCCATTCAAAAGTGAGAGCTACTCTCTGAGGTACCATCTTTGAAAGGGGAATCTAGAGGTGAAACATAAGCATTGGAGTGGCTCATTCCCTGTTTGGAAGCAAGGAAGATCTCGTGAGAACATTGGACGATCTCGTGAGAACATTACCACCCGGGAGGGTTGTTGAAATTCAGGCTCTGGGTGCTGCTCTCAGGGTTTCTGACTCAGTGGACCTGGGTCAGGTACTGAAAATTTGCCTTTCTAGGAAGCTCATGGGTAAACTGATATTACTGATAAAGGGACCAGATTTGGGGTATGCTTATAGAGTTAGTTAAGGTTCACCTATGACTATTCCTAATTGAAGTTTCATGTCTGCATAATCCCAAGTCTTAGTGCACATGGGTTGGGGTACAAAAGAGACTTTAATATTAGATATAATTTAAGGGGAACATTAAGTCTTAAAAGGGACAAAGGCACAGAGCCATCCAGATGAGAGAGGCCATTAACACAAGGGCATAATGGTGTCCCAGGACTCTAGTTAATAATACATGGAGCAAAGGAAATGGTCACAAATTCACTGTTGGTGGCAGATGAATACATCAAAGTTACAGGTGGGATGACAGGTGAGAGGGGAGGTGTGTAGGACACATACACTATGTTAGATAAAAAAGCTTACAAGATTGGTCCAAGGTGTTCCAACTAAGGCAATCAGGGCATAACTAACAAGACATGATCCATGACCATATAACCCCCTGGATTGTCCCCAGGACAGTGATCTCCTTCCAGGACACCCCCAGGTAACCACAACCAGAGACTGCTCTCCCTGGGCTGGTTGAGGAGGCATGGAGATCATTCACTGTCCAAGGATGTCCAAGGCATATTCCCTGAAAGCAAGACTATCAACATTCACGGTTCATGATCAGAAGGAATTCAATGGAGGCTTAATCTCCCTGGAGACTGCAAATGGGTTGTCACTGTCACCCATAACCTCCTGCACCTGGCCGACCCTATGCTGGATCCCTACTTCCCATGGCAAGGGCTGAGTAAATGTCTGCTGCCTGAATTCGGAGCTACTTACTTCATTTCCCCTCTTCCTCTCAACTTCCACAGCTCCATCAAAACCCCACCTCTGGAAGGAAATGCTTGCAGGAGCATTCCAGAGACCAAGAAATATGCTCAGAGGCCTGATGCCCTCTTTCCAGGCTGCAGGACTATCGTCCCACTGCCTTCTGTGCCTGGGATGGTAAAAAGGGGGAGACTACGAAGAGAAGAAGCAGGAGGGCGTCTGGCAGCGATGGCATGCCAGCAGATAGAGCCGCTGGGAAGAAAAGACAACTGAGTCTGGGCATCGGGCTGAGGTCACCGAGGCGGACCAAGTCCGGGTGGGCATGCAGAGCTGGGTCAAGCCGCAGGAAGGAGGAGCTGTGGGTGGGTTAGGACCCCAGTTGACTGGCCCTCGCAGGTTTTGCTCACATCAGCCCAGCCACATGATTATACCCATGATGGTGGTCCTTGTCCACCCCCTCCCCCGGCAGTGTGTTGTCATCACACTCTTCCCAGCTTGCAGCTGCTTCTTAAGGCCTTCTCTTGGGGAGACAGCTGTGGCTTCTCCCTCCCTGCACTAAGCCGCCTGGACTGCCCACCAGCCCGCCATTCCTCCAAGCCTGCAAGGCGCCTCTCTCTCCTGCTGTCTCTCTTTCCCCCACCCCATCACACACACACACACACACACACACACATCTAGAGATGCACGTATTTGTGGAGTTCTTTCTCTCCCGCCCTTTCCCCCTCTGTCTCCCTTCCTTCCGTTCCTCTCTCCCACCCTCCAAACAAGGGCCCCAGCTGGCCAACCACCTCCCCCCTGGGCTAACCTCTCCCTCCCTCTCCAGCACCCAGCTCCAGTTCTGAGAATAAGTGTTTCCATAGGAAGCATCCCAAGATGGGGACCGAGGTCGGCTCCACACACCTCCCCTCTCTCCTCCCCACCACCACCCTGGTGGGTGGACGGGTGGGGGAGGAGATGACGACTTTGTAGACTGCCATTGATTTGCTGCTCCTTAGAGAACCCAAAGTTTTTCTGAAAGGAAAAATGCAGGAAGGTCCCAACTCCTGATTGGCTAGTGGCTAGACGCTGGAATGCCTGTTACCGTATATACTCACATATAAGATGCTGTTGCAACAGGAATGTATCCTGCATCCCAAGCCATGGTGAATAAAAGCATCCAAACCAGCCAAGTCCCCGTTCTTGCTCCATAACTATCCCCCAAGTCATCCCAGTTTATACGGGGCCCCATCTTCCCTGGAAATTAATGCTAAAGCATGCCACTGACAAGAGGGAGAGCAGGGACCTCTCGCGCTGTTTCCCAGGAGGCTGGCCACCGAACACCCACTGCTGTTTTCTCCCGAGGCTTCTCATAGACAAAGACATAGGGTACGTCTGGGAGGAAAATGCTATTCACAGTCTCCTACCTTTGGGGATAGGGAAGGGACTGCAATGATCTTATAGCTGATCAATTCGCCAGGGCCTGGAGCACTCCTCCCCCACATGCGCCAAACCCCCACCTAGAAACCCTCTTTCAAATGCCAGTGCACCACATAGTCTTTCACCACTTCCACCTCTCGGGATGGCATGGCTCACTAGATGAGCAGAGAAAGAGGCACGGAAGTCAAGGGAGTGGGGGTGGGGTTAGTGAATGCCTGACCGTGTGTCCAAAGGCTAATAGAAAGTAAAACAGAAGACAAAGTCAAGTTGGGTCACCACTATCTTTTTCATACCATCCATGTCTCTGCAGAGGTAACCCACCCATGGACCATAAGAGTTCTGCTAGAAGATGCTCAGCGTTGGGGGCGCCTGGCACACCACTCTGTCCTCAGCCCTGCTCATTTATTCAGTAGACAGCCCTAAGGATCAGAGAGGTTCTGTGGCCAGACTGAGGCCACACAGCAGTCCCTAGCAGACCCAGGACAAGAAGCTGGGTCTCCTGACACAGGGGACAGGCCTCATCACATCTCCGCTCCCTGGGTCTGCAGAGGGGAATAAGTTATTTGGCTTTTCTTCCTTCAGACAGGCTCAAGAGTTAACCCAGGGGTAAAGGTGGCAGAGACTGGGGCTTTGGATGGGTGGGCTGTCCCTCTTGATAGAGGGGAAATGAGGGGGGGGGCTGCAAATCCCTCTAGTCTGGGTGCCATGAGCAGGCCCCCTTGAAGACTGAAGGCTGTGCAGTCTCACAATGACAAGTTGCTTGTACAAACCCAGGGCAATTGACGGGAACTGAAATTTGATCTTTTTCTTTCTGTTCTTTTTTCTTCTTCCAACATGGTCTGAAAGACCCCGTGAAAACCCCAGCCAGGCGGACCCAAGGAGCCTCTGCCTCATTGAGAAACACACAAGAGGGAGGCGCCCAGCCCTCTCCGTGATTTAGGGAACTGGGAAACAATGAGTTCATCCACTTCACCCCTTTGCAATCACTGTCACAGGACCAGGGCGAGCACGGTCTTTCCCTGATGGCGGGCGGGGGCGGGGGGGGGGGGGGTGCCCACGTGGCGGGGTGTGAGGGAGCTGGTCATGGAAGTGGGTCCATGGTCAGAGGCGCGTGGCCTCTCTCTCTCTGTATGGGCTTCTGGCGGCGGCGGCTGGAAAGGCCAGCACAAGGTTTCCATTAGCAGAGCGCATTTTTGTGCTCCGGATGCTGAACCCGCGGGGAAAGAAGGTCCGGGATTGTCCGAGATGGATGGGCTTTTTAGAGGACTTCCCAGGGTGGTCGGTCCTAAGGGGGTTGGGAATCGAGCCGGGCCGAATGCTTCACAGCATTCCCTTGTGGAGGTCTCCTGTCCACGCCGGTGAGAAGGGGGGCGTGGGGGGTGTTGGTAGGGGGAAGTATGTCAGTTTTTCGGCCTGCCTCTCTCACATCCATTCATCCTTGTGCTGCAGCCGCCCCTCCCCCCAACATTCCTCACTTCCAGTTTACCTGAGTTCAAAAAAAAAAAAAAAAAAAGAGCCTGCTTTCTTTTTCTCTAAATTCTCTTGGAGAGGGTTGGGGGGAGGCATGGATAAACCTGTCCATGTGCTCTCCTGCTTGGTCCTAGAAATGGCTGTTTCTGAGCGGCCGGGATCCTTTGCAGGCCGCAGCTAATGAGATCTTGGCCACTCGTGCTGATCTCCAATAGGTCTAGTTGGACCCCCCGGGCCTGGTTCCCCATCCTGGTTCACAGATAAAGAGAGGAAGGAGCCAAGCATGGGACAGGCAAAGACTCTTCACTGACTCTGGAGTCACTAGATCCTGCTGCTGAACAAATGACCCCTGGGAATAAGCAACATGCTAAGGAAGTTTCACTTACGCAGCTCAGTGTGCCCCATTTTACAGAGAAGAGAAGACAGCGGCGAGAGGACCCTGCCCAGCCCCCTGACCTAATGTTTCCTGCTGTGGATACCTTGTCACATTGTTGGGGGACCCTGGGGCCTATGCTGTCAGAGCCCATTTCTGCTCCTCTCCCCCCTGGGCGGGGTGAGGGGGGATATTTTCAACCTAGTTGGGGAGCCAGATGCTGTGGGGCGAAGTTAAACCAAGCATTCCAGGGACTCTGATCTGCTGTGAGGGCAGAGAGCCCCTGGAGCCGAGAGTGAATCCAGGCACATTCTCTCAATTCAGTGAGGGGAAAACTGAAGGGACATAAAGCCTGGAGCAGGTCACCCAAGGTCAAATCACTGAGCACAAAAAGCAAGTTAATCAAATCCTTCATCTAGTTGAAGGGTTTTCAAAGAGCTTTGGGGGACAGGTGGGATGGCAAAGTAGGAGCCCAGACCTCCCAGGCAGAGCCTGAAGACCACGCAGGGGCCTTTTGTCAATCCCACAGAAGAGAGTTCCTCTTGCCAGTGAACCAGAAGATCCCAAACAAGCCCCCAGGATGCTCTGCAGGCTCCAAAGTTTAGTGAAAAGCCAAGAAAGTGAGTTTGGTGATGGCTTCACACTGTGCAAATCTTGGAAATTGACATCATCAAGGCTCCAAGAAGCCCTTCAAGCAAAACCAACAGGAAACAAACAACTCCCCACAAGGAAACCTGCTCCAAAACACAAAGGAAAACAAAACAAAACAAAACCCCTTTATTTTAACCAGTGCTGTTGGGCTAAGGACCTGGTCTTCCCCTCTCCCGAAGAGTTCCTCTCCACAGCACCAGGACCTGGGGTTGGCTGGGGTTCTTTGAGGGAACAACCTTTGGGACTCAATGTAGCCAGGGACTGTGCTGTCCCTTGGAAAGTGATCAGTAGAGGTGAGATGGTTGCAGCAGAAGAGAAGATTATAGAGGGCAGAAAGCCATTAGCCTCGTAGGCCTCCCTCTCGCTGAGATCTCCTATCTGACCAGGAGAGTCAATGGCTGCTCTTCACATCCTAGGCTGAGCAAAGGGACTGGTGTCTCTTAGGGACTGGTGGGTGCATATGAGAAGGAATCCTTTGTCTGGGATGGCCTCAGAGCTTGTCTACAAGCTGACTCTGAGGGGGCTTCGTGAGTCTCAAATCTCACACAGAAAACATGAATGCATCTTTTCTCCACTTTGGCAAGGAATCTCAGTGCCTACATCCCATCTCACTTATGCAGCAACTCTTGCTTATTACACACACACACACACACACACACACACACACACATGCACACACACACACACACACACACACACACACCAGAGTGCTGCATGTCCCATTCATTCCTGTATGCGCAGGACCTCGCATGGAGTTTGGCCTATGAAAAGTAGGTCCCTAAAAAGTGGATGCTGTCACTCCCACCAGAGG
>PVJH01029453.1:0-26016 GCA_004026705.1 Nesogale talazaci
CAATGGTGTCACACTTACCAATGTTAAAATCTAGTCACCTTAGAGTCAGCCGCTGTATAAAAGATGGAGAAATAGCCATGGGCGGTGTGAATGGATATGTGTAAGCTTTACAGATGAAATAGTCTAATGACATTTGGTGAAATGTCTGTGTAGTGGAATGTTGAAGGATTAAATATTCCCTTTCTTACCAATTTGTGCCAGGAAAATGTAGATTGGTCGTGGACATTTCTATATCCTCCCCACCCCTGTTCTTTCATTCTGATGTGGAGACTTTTGTTTTAGTTTTAAACTATCAGCATTGCATTGAAATTAAAGAAGTTCTTTGAAATATTTTTATTTTGTGGATTCATTGGAGTAGAAACTTCAGTCTGTTGAATTTTGGATATGACTTAATTATGAGACTTAATTTTTTTTAACCTGTGAAAGCTTTGGGTGCAGATTTATAGAACATACCAGTTTTGCATTCAAGGATTCATAATCCATTTTGTTCCGACTCGTCCATTGCAAGCCCTTCAATGTGTCCTCACTTATTTGAGTTCTTCTGTTTCCTGTTTTAATTCCTCCTTTTCCTAACCCTCTGCTCTTTGAAGTTGAGTAAATACTACCATTTTTATCATACATGATTTTTTTTACCTTAGGTTTGAATCCAGACCCCTAGATCATTAGCCCCAGGTGTCCCACCTGCCTCTCCCTATAAGCCTCATCTCTCGTACGATTCCGAGTTTTGTGCCACGTTTTTTGCCAGTCTGTCGAGTGGAATGTGTTACTTTACAGAGCAGTTGATGGTGGCAGCAGGGCACCATCTAGCTCTTCTGATCTCAGGGTGGTGGAGACTGATGGTGACATGGCCCATGAAGGGATCAACAAATGCTTCTCGATGTCTTTGAGTTTCATCTCTCTCTCTTCTGAGTGGAGAGAGACCAGGCCAATGGTGGCACCTTAGGTGCTTGTGAGCTAATAAGGCCCCAGTTACTCACCAAAGTAGGACGTAGAATCTTGTTATTTGTGAACTATGTTGTGCCAACAGACTTGTTTTGCTTCTTTCAAATTTGGAGATTTCCCCAAATTTGCGCTGTGTTGCATAGACATAACTTCTGTAAAATACAGAAAAACAGAGAGAGTGCTTTAGCAAGTTTCGTTCTTTCAGTCACTGGCCAGGAACATAGGAGGTGGCTCAGTAAGATTATCTAGCTATCAGTGGTGGGCAGTGATTTTCAGTTACAGTTGAATTAATTACATATTATGTACTAATTTAGAATACTTAAAGATTTGCTACTTGGCTATAGATGATGGTCTCATTGACAAGGATTTACTCATTGGGTTCTCTTGCCTAGAAAAGTCAACTGTGCTGGGCTGTTGTGCAGTTCTTTATGCCGTCAATAATTCTCTCCTTGTTTAGAATCCTGTGTCCACACCACTGAGGAGGCCAGGCATGCTTGTACCAAAGCAGAATGTTTCACCCCCGGATATGTCAAGCTTGTCTCTAAAAAATGATCAAGGTAGAATATATTCCTAAAATGTTTTGCTTAGATAAATTTGGATTCTGAAAACACATTGCTATAATAAATGTTTTTGTTCCTACTCTTCAAAATGATTAAATATGATGCCAAAGTTATAAAAAAATTAGGTAATTTGCCTTTGTTGGAGTAATAGCAGAACTTTGTCTAGAAATATGGTTCTGTTTCTTACCATATCATCTGTTACTAGCAATTATTAGACTTAAAATCTGTAGCTAGCCCTTTTAAATACATTTAAATTATAAAGGTAAAGATAAATTGAACTATCCTAGAAGAGGACATAGCTAATAAAAGACCCCTACTATTTCTTCTGACTGCTCTTATTTGTTGTGTTCTGACTTTGATGGATTACCACTGTTGACCATTCATAAACTTGAAGCAGTCTTTCTCCCATCCCTTCCTTTCTGTATAAAATGTGTAGGTGACTGCAGGTGCTTGTTGGTAAAAAATTAAAGAAGAAATGAGCTACTTTGTCACAGTTTCACAATTTTCCACCCTGATTCTGTTTGGTTTTATTTTTTAAGCCCTTATATTTATTTAATTTGGGTCATGTTTTTTTTTTAATGCAGCTTAAATGTGAGGTTTATGGATAGCTATAATATACAGAGCTGTCTCCATATCTGAACACTTTTGCTTTATGCAAAGAATGGCACCATCATGGTCACTAGTTTTTAACCCTTCAGGTCTAGTTGTGAAACTTTCTATTATTACATAGGATTAGATTTCTCTTTTCTAGCTCAATTTAGAAACATAGGAACAGAATTTGAGAACGATTCTAAACCTCCACCCCACCCCACTCCACCCTTCTCACTTTTGAACTACAGAGGCCTTGTGGAAAGGGTAAATCTGAAGTATTTAAATCTGTTGGTTTTGTCTTACGATTTTCTTTTAGCTCTCCTTGGAGGCGTGTTTTATTTTTTGAACATTTTTAGCCATGGTGAGCTACCTCCACATTGTGAACAGCGCTTCCTTCCTTGTGAAATTGGCTGTGTTAAATATTCTCTCCAAGATGGTATTTTGGCAGATTTCCACAGTTTTATAAATCCTGGTAAGTAGCTAGGTGGAGTGGGTAGATGAGAAAAATCTTAAGAATCTCTCTCTCTCTCTCTCTCTGTCTCTCTGTCTCTCTCTCTGTCTCTCTGTTCATTTATTCATGATTTCATTTGATAATACTTATTTTAGCAACTGATGCGATGTTGACACAGGTTTGGGGGAGTTAGACTCAACTTAAAGGATACCTGAAAAAGCTTTAGCCTAGTGATCACTTATCTGGACTCTTATCACCTGGGGTTTTCTCAGAGAGTTTTATACCTAGACTCTCCCTCTATTCTGCTCTTCACCATCATGGTCACTAGTTTTTAACCCAGTTCTTGTTCTGTAACTTTTAACAAATTACTTACCCTCTGAAACTATTTGTTTATCTGTAAGTAGTGATAATCCCTGGAATGCTGTTCTAAGAAACATGAGAATATAAGGGGTGGTCAAAAAGTCCATGTGAAAATGGAATTAACAGATAATGGATTTTTTTCCACAAAATTTTGGAAGCCCCCTGTATATAAGCCCCCTAGTCGATAGTAAACTTTCAGATATCACCTGTCCACTTGGTTCCCACGGTTCCTTTTCTTTAATGGTAGGATAACTGTGGAGTGGGAGGATTTGATTCTGTTTTCAGGAGGGTAGAGGATAGCTTCAGGAGGGAACACCATACCCTTAAGCTATGTGGAGAAGGTATAGAGAAGAGTAAAGCATATGAGAAAATAGCATCTTTAGTTTTGTCATTTGTTTTAAAATTCATTGAGACCACCCCAGTTCTGAAATTAAAACTAATCATTCTGTGTATTCTTGTGATGACCAAAACCCCACTGCCATTGAGTAGTTTCCCAGTCATGGCAAGTCTGTAGATTTCCAAGACAAAACTCTTATGGGAGCAGGCATATTCGTCTTTCTCA
This sequence comes from Nesogale talazaci, assembly GCA_004026705.1. NCBI lineage: Eukaryota > Metazoa > Chordata > Mammalia > Afrosoricida > Tenrecidae > Nesogale > Nesogale talazaci. The sequence continues at coordinate 3,467 of PVJH01029453.1, forward strand.
GAATGGCTGGTGGGTTTGAACCGCCACCTGCAGACACCATCCCAATGTCTAACCCACAGCACCTCAGTTTCTTTGCTGTTTTAAAAAATCCTAAACCTGTTGACTCCATTCCTGGTGGCCCTGTAGAGTGGAGAGTAAAACTTGTTCCAAAGGGGCTTCTCATGTGTTTTCTAGACCCGAGCAGCCACTGGATGACTTCAAACCAGCAACCTTTAGGTTAATAGTTGATGACAAACAACTTGGGTCACTCAGGCTCCTTGAAACCGAACTTGTTGCCATCAAGTACATTCTGACTCATGGTGACCTCATGTATTCCTCAGAACTGGTTCGTGGGGATATCCCCAGTTCTGCTTTTGTGGGTGAGCTTTATCGAAAGCCCATCTCCTCAGTCACCTAAGTTTGATGTCGACTCAGAGTTCTCTTGGTATGACACTGTTCATACTTCCTCCTATGAAGTCTTCAATGAAGATATGGTTGCTATAGCAAAGTGTGAAGAAAATAGATGGTTCCCAACTATCAGAATGAAAAGTATCTGGAATCTTACACGATTGTCTTACAGTAAGCAGCCTTTTGAGTGAGACATTGGTTAAGGTCCACATGGAAAAAGCACACCCGTATATGTGATCCAAGAATTATAAATAATAAAATCCAAATTTTGAAAAGGGAATGTTGTAAGAGCTTACATTGTGAACCTGGATTTGCAGAAGGTGCAATAGCAGTGGTTCTCAACCTTTCTAATGCTGTGACTCTTTAATATAGTTCCTTATGTTGGCGTGACCCCCCAACCATAAATTATTTTCATTGATACTTCATAACTAATTCTTCACTTCATAACTGTGGTCCCAACCCACAGATTGAGAACCGCTGCTATAGAGACAAAACTGGACTAATAGATTCAAAGGCACGTGGCAGGGGAGGCTGGTGGGAAACAGGGAACTAACAACAATGAAGTAAAAGGAAAGAAAAATGGCCTGGAATTGATTAGGATAAAGTTATACAGCTCTTATGAACGTGATTAATAAATGTTTAATAAGTGAATTGTATGTTAGTGGAACCATTAAAATGCACTAATTTTTAAAGCACTTACTTAGGTCTTATTGACCATTCTGTAGCATAGAACTTCTCTAAATAAAATACATTGTTTTGTGTTATAGGTGAAATTCCACGAGGATTTAGGTTTCATTGTCAGGCTGCAAGTAAGTACGAAGGAATGGGGTAGAATCTGGGATTGAATATGTACACAGACTAAGACTCATTGCTTTACACAGATACATAAACTATAAGTTGAGAAGACTAGCCTTATGTTATTATTGAAGGGTCTTCATAGAAGTGGTAGATGGTATATGCTCAAATTTCAAAACTTTAATTGCCTTAATATCCCTTTGCCTTTATGGGAACTGTGGTTTTATTTTCTGTACATGTTCTCGGACTTCAAGATCAGCTACTATGAAAGGCTAGATACTTAAGGCAGCTTTTCTAAGTGGCCTCAGAAAATCTAGGTTTATGGCCAGTTCTAGAAATGTTCACTCAAAAATTTTTAAAAGTTGAAGGAGCGGGACTATGGCCCACTGGGATGGAGGTTCAATTCCAGCAGCAGCTCCACAGGAGCAAAGACTGGGCCTCCTCCTCCCACCACCAGAAGGCACTGATGCCCCCCCCCCAAAAAAAAAGTTGAAGGATTCAAAATAATAAAACAATATTGATAAACAGGTCAAGTATTAATTTTGTCCACATGAAGACTGGTGGTGGTTTTTTGTGTGGGTGATGGAGGCATTTTGTGAACAGAGGACACAATTGAATAGCTAGACTCTTGAGCTCTTTCTAGAATCTAGGTTTTCAAACAGTTTCCTATTTGATGAGATTGAAAATTTTGATAATTCAAAACTGATAGACTGAATGATACTTTTCCTTTTAACTTTGTAAATTTAGACAACCTGTAAAACAGTCGTTCTCAACCTATGGTCCTTGCGACCCCTTTGGGAGGTGGAATGACCCTTTCACAGGGGTTGCCCAATTCATAGCAGTAGCAAAATTATAGTTATGAAGTAAAAACAAAAATAGTTTTATTTTTGGGGGGTTGGGGGTTGCCACAATATGAGGAACTATATTAAGGGACAAAGCATTAGGAAGGTTGAGAACTGCTGTAAAAGAAGGTGAAATTTGGCTGAGCCCTGGCGGCTTAGTGGTAGTTGTTGGGACTGCGGCCCACAGGGTTGACAGTTCAAATACAGCAGCAAGGCTGGGCTTGCTACTCCCACCAGGAGCACAAAAAAAAATTTTTTTTTGCCACAAAAAAAATAAAAAATTTTTAAAAAAAGTAGATGAAATTTACAGTTGAACTTTTCCAGATCTGCTATGATTGGCAACTAATTTCTGGTTGCATACGTCACGGTGTTTCAAACTGAAGTAAGCAATCCCTTTGCCTTGGTCCATTTTTTTGGTTCACCTAGAATCTCTTGTAACCTAAGGAAAGAGTTTTTAAGAAGCACTTTTTTAGTAGATCCCCATCAAAGTAAAGATGCCACTTTGATGACTATCATGAACTTGACCTGAGCAATAGTCTTTTCATTCACTTAATATTCTTGACAATGAGAAAGGAAGTCAGAAGAATTGATGCACTTGAACTGTCATATTGGTGAACAATATTTGATATACCATGAACTGCCAGAAGACTGCATAAATCTAGTTTTCAATGAGATAAAACCAGAATCATCCTTAGAAAGAAGGATGGCAAGACTTCAACTTACTTATACATCATCCGAAAAAGTGAGGATCTGATACCAGGGGCTTAAGTAGAAAGCAAACATTTTGAGAATGATGTACAAAAGTGTTTCACATACAATGAACATATGTATGGATTGTGGTTAGAATTGTATGAGCCCCCAATAAAATGATTTTTAAGAAAAGCAAAAAATGAAAAGACTATTGCTCAGGTTAAGAAAAATTTACACAATGGGGCTTCAAAAAGTTTGTGGGAAAATTCCATTATCTTTCATTTTCATTTAGCCAACCTGCTAACACTGGAAAATGTGCCAGTTAAATAAGAAAAACGACAGTGTGACAGCCATGTCACTCTTACTGAAAGAGTCAGCAAAAATGGAGAATTCCTCAAGGACCTATAGATCAACACAGTAATACTAGCACTGGACTCAGTCGTGACAAGCATTAAGATAGGGCAACACTAGACAACATTTGGCTTGTATGCATGATGTCACTATTAATTGACCCCTAGCAACAACTTCAGTGTAGCTTTGAATAATTTATAATGAAAATAAATTTTACAGTAACTTTGAAATGTGAACATAGCTAATTTCTCCTAAGTGTGCATCATTTGAGATTATTATACTAAGTAGCTAGTAAAATCCCAGATGTCTGAACCCACAGCCATCAAGCCCATTCTGTTTACTAAGCTGTAGATCTTTACAAGAGCAGACGGCCTCTTCATCCTTTCTTGTGATTAGAATTGGCTGGTTGATTTCAACCACTGACCTACGATTAGTAACCCGATAGGGTTCATCTAAATAATCGTACAAAACAAAGATAGATTATTGTTTGTTTGTTTTGTGAGCATCACTGCCTCGGGTAGTCGTGGGAGCCACCCAGCCCTGTTCCTGAGAGCTGCCGCTGGATTTGAACCGCCAAGCTCGGGGGCCGCAGTCCCGCACTCAACTATTTAGGCCACCAGGGCTTAGCGCAAAGATAGATTTTTATGTAGTCTCTTATCTAGTATCGTCATCTATTGAATGCCTTGTAGTTCCTGCTGTTTGCGAGGCTCACATTCATGACACTTAACTTACTATTTCTTGACTGGTGCTGGGAAGCTTTTTTTTCCCAACTAGGCTTACTAATTGTTTTATAACATTTTTCAAATTGACCAGCATAAGCAAGTATGTTCTCCGGAAAAAAATATAGTACAGATTCTTGGAATATTTTCTCAATTTACTCATGCTAACATGAAACTGAGCAGTCTTTCTCAGTCAGGAAACTTAAAATGTTTCGTGCTCACCAAGTTGTGTATGTAATACATTGCCAACCTGCTAACACTGGAAAATGTGCCAGTTAAATAAGAAAACCGACAGCATGACAGCCATGTTGATGGAAATAAAAACAAAAAACGCCTCTGGTCGTATGATCACACTCATTAGAAGATCGTGTTTCATAGAGTAATACACAAAGCAAGCTTACATGTCATGTGATCAAGCTGCACTGTGGCATCAGTAGGTGTTACTTCAGTAACTTACAGTGTTACTGCCTTTTTCTCCCTCCCGCCCCCGTGGGCCTCCTCCCATACCAAATCATAGCGAAGCCTTAGCTATGCTTATGACCAGTTTTAGTCATGGAATATCACATAAATAGCTTAAATGTAATAATTCTCAGATATGAATACTAAAAAATTTAATTACAACTTTATTAGTAATTCAGTGGAACTTAGTTTTTTCCCCTTTTCCTTTAATTACTACCAAAACCTTTAAAAAGTTACTGATAGTCGAGTCCCAGATAATAGGGTTACAAATACTAGTTATCAAAATAAACCCAACCCACCACTGTCAAATCAATTCTAGGTCATAGCACCCGTATGTGGGATTTCTCATATAGTAAATCTCGTGGAGGCAGACAACCTTGTGATTAGCAGACCAACACCTAACCCACAGTGCCACCAGGACTCCTTACTTACCGTTAAAAAATATATACAGCCAAAGCTCCCTAAGATTTGACCAAATGATGATAAAAAGAAAGCAGTGAAAATAAAATGCTACGTGCTTGTGATGTATGCACACAGAACCATGCGATTCAGAATGTCAATGTAATTGGGCAATAACAGCTCTGATAGTGTGCAGTGGAAGGTTCAGAAAGTAAATGAGATTTAGCTTTTTAAGTATATTGAGTCATGGAAGCTGGGTTTGCAAAAATTGTTTTTGTTAGGACAATTTTGTAAAAAGTGATCAATTCCCCCTGAAACACTGCACAGAATGTTGTAGGCAGTCATTTTGGTGTCACCCTCTGACAGTGTCACCCAATCTCCACCGGCCTAGTGACAGCACTGAATTTAAAGAATAGCTAAGTAATGTGTACTTAGAGCTGTTAGGTGTTTCTGTGCCATCTAGCTCTTTATCAAGTATGTGTGCACGAGGTTTGTGTATGCTTCCTGAGCATGGTGGTTTAGCACAGTAGAATGGTCAGAATCTCAAGATAGGGCAAGGTTTTAACAGTCCAGTGATCTCACCCTTGCTATCCCCAGACGTTGTTCCTCAGAAGTGGTACTTCAGATTCTTTTTCAGTGTGATCCTTCTCCCCTGCTTCAAACAGAGAAGCACTGTTTCTCTCTATTGATTAATGGTCTTTATGTTTATTTTTTTAAAGAAATCCTACAAAAAAACAAAGCTTTGGAAGTCACTGCTATCACTCTCCTATGTAAAAGGGCCCACTATCTTATAAAAGACCCACTAACCTTTAGAGTGAAGCTTCATGCAAAAAAAAAAAAATACACTCATGTAAAGTATAAAAAATATTAGTAAAGTAGTCAGCTGAGGAAATTGCACATTGGCAATGCAATGGAGTTGACTGTCTGATTCCACCCTCTTCTGTCAGACTCCTACCGTTAATTTTGTGTTTAATTAAAGTAGCTTTACTATGTATACATATGTGATACATTTAATTTTTGATAGACTTATGTAGTTAACATTTTTATGCTTTTGGGGGCATCACTGCCCTCTGGTGGTTATGGGAGCTACTCAGCCTTGCTCCTGGAGAGCTGCTGCTGGATTTGAACCTCCAAGCCCACGGGCCGTAGTCCCGCACTCAACCACTATGCCACCGGGGCTCAGCCCCTTTTATGCTTTTTTTTAATGCAACAATATCTTACTAGTTTTTCTGTTGGTTTGTCTTAATTGGCTTGTCGAAGCTTATATGTCTGCATATTGATCTTGTTTATTTTGTTTTATTTTTCATTTTGTGCATTTTAGTGTCTCCACTTTTTAGATTGACATTTAATCAATAGAAACTTGTAATTTAGCAAATATACTTACTTAAACCTTCTAGGTTTTTTTGTTTGTTTTGTTTTATTTTGGGGGGCATCACTGCCCTCTGGTGGTCGTGGGTGCTACCCAGCACTGCTCCTGAGAGCTGCCGCTGGATTTGAAGCGCCAAGCCCACGGGCCGTAGTCCCGCACTCAACCACTTATGCCACCGGGGCTCAGCCCTAGTTTTGTTTTTTAGAATTTTCTTACACTTCCAGGTCTTGAAGATAGCTTTATTTTTCTTCCCAACTATTGTTTTTGTATTCATATCTTTATTCGACCAAGAATTAAACTGGTAAATAGTATGAGCTAGCGATTCAATTTCACTTTTTCTCATATGGGTATAAATTTCCTGTCCCATTTGCTCAGTAATTAATTTCTCTAGGGAGTCTTGTCACATTTCTGTTTATATATTGCTGTTTTCATCTCCACTGTGTTCTATCAGTGTTTTGTGACTTTAATACCATGCTCTTAACCACATTAATTTGATGATACACTGCTCATTAGACAACTCCCTTGATTTTGTTTTAAGGTATCAGATATTTTTGTCCCTTTGGTTTTCCATCTTTCAGAAGAGCTTAGTTGGGATTTACATTAAAATCTTTACTCTCATGTTGTTCATTATATTGAGTCTGTAAGTTAGCATGGGATTATTCTATTTTTAGGTCATTTTCTTCAATAAAGCTTTATAATGTTCTATAATGATCAATATAGTTTGTTAAATTTATACTTTCCATTACTGTTGTAAATGCTCTTTTTGAAATTGTTTTCTAACAGTTTAATTGTATATTTTTCTACCAACTACTAAAGTATAATTCCAAGTTTCTAACATTTTTAAATAGACATCTGCAAAATGATTTTTATTTTAAATAAATATTCTTATGTTAAAATTTTGGCTTATAATGTATACGCTAGAACCTCTAGTTTCTAATGTTTCTACAGTGACATACTTTCTCTTGTAGATTCTTCATTTGTATTTTTTCCTCCTTTTGTTGGCTGATGTTTGCTCTATATCAGAATAAAATTCTAGGAAAGCGTCAATTTTGAATTGCAGTGTGTCCTCTGCCTGCGTCTCAGATGATTGTAGTTTTTGTTCATATGGTGATTTGCTAATGTTAAACCAACCTTGCATTCTAGGAACAAATCTAACATGATCACAGTGTTTCTCCTAAATTGCTGGGTTTGCTTTGCTGCTATTTTGCTTAGGGTTTGAGCATTCACGTTAATGTCAGTAACCTGTCTTACATTTGGTTATTGGTTATTTTGCCATCAATTGAGCCATATCCCCTATTTGTGATATTTGGGGGACACTCATAATGAGATTAATCTGTATCTTGAATGAACCCTAGAATGAAACTGTCAAACTTTCTGCATCACCAAGTTACTAGATTTGGGGGAACATCTTTAAAGCTCAAAAATTTGTACATAGGGTCTTGCTTTACAAATTTAGTGCGTATTTCCATAGTAAACTAGTAGAAACTTCCATCTGAAAAAGTTTTATAGTCTGAAGATAAAATATTTACATAGCAATAATTAACTCAGTAGAGGAATTCTGTTCCTACCCACTGGAGTTGTGGATAATTAGATCTAGTTGTTATTCTGGTTTGGAGTAAGTACTTAGAAAAGAACATGGCAAAGTGCTCAGGAAATGCTTAAGAAATAATTTTGGGAGGGGAGAGGTAACTTGACTGTGAGACCCAATTAAAGGCAGTATAGTACTAATTACTGTACTAATTAAAGGCAGTATAGTATGGGTATAAAAATAGGTAAATGGAAATAGCAATATAATCTAGGGATCAACTCATAAACTTATAAAAGTGCCATTTCAATCAATGGAAAATGGGGAATTAGTCTATGGACAATTTGGAGAACCATTTAAAAATAAAAGCTAGACCTTAACATGCATATATAAATTTCAGATGGATTGGAGGATTATATGTGAAAGAGAACAGTAACAGAAGCGCACTAAAATAATTTTTATAATCAACAGTAAAAAAAGACAAACTACCATTGAATTGACTCTTTTGCACAGCAGCATTATAGATTAGAACTGCCCCTGCAGGTTTCTGAGACTAAATCTTCAGGAGTGGAAAGTCTGATTCTCCTGAGGAGTGACTGGTGATTTCAATCTGCCCACCTTGTGGTTAATAGTCCAACTGGAGATCCACTACACTAGGGATCTTAGGGATAGGGAAAGCCATAGAAGGAAATACATAAGCATATGCCACATTCTTAGTGTATTTTTGTGCACCCACCATGTGGTAAATGTTGACAAAGCCTCAGCAGTCCCTGCATTTGTAGAATTTGTAGTCCTATGAAGGGGAAAGACAAAGTAAACTATATTGTAGTATGTTAACTGGTGTAGGAAAACTATTAGTAGGAGATAAGTATCTGAAGTACCAGTTGAATTTATTTTTTCTGTTATTTTCCTTGGCAAAGGCACTGCTAATGATAAAACTTGTCTAAAACTTTTTATTTTTAATTTTGAAATATATTTTCACTGGGTTAGGAGTCTAGGTTGGCAGTTATTTTTACTTAGCATATTAAGCAATTCCGTTTTCTTCTGGCATTATTCCTTTGAAAACTTTCTGTACATTTTTATTGGCACCTAATCCACATATCATATAATTCAATAGTTGAAGCATTCCATTATTTTATTTTTTGGGGGGCATCACTGTCCTCTGGTGGTCGTGGAAGCTACCCAGCCTTGCTCCTGGAGAGCTGCTGCTGGATTTGAACCGCCAAGCCAATGGACTGCAGTCCGGCACTCAACCACTACGCCACCAGGGCTCAGCCCACATTCCGTCATTTTAAGAGCTTTGAAAACAACTATAAATTTTGTATCTTTGTTGCTTCTTTAGATGTTGTATGTTTTACTTTTCAGACTAGTTTAATTCTTTTTGGTCTTTGGTTTCCTGCCAGCAGTTTTTCGTTCATGTGCCTATGTATGGTTTTATTTGTAATTCATTGTTCTTGAAGTGGTAGTACTTGATGTCTTTCATTAGTTTTGGAAAATTACCACTTTTATTTTAAAACCTTTTCCATTTCTCTTTCTTTCTTTTAGGATTCCAATGAAATGTATAGTAAAATAGAATCTTTCCCATTGTCCTATTCTAGCCTTTTATTTGTTACTTTTCATAATTTAGATTCCTTATTCTGGATATTTTCTTCTGCCATAGATATTAATATGATTGGTTGTGCCACATTATTTGTCAATCCATCCTTTGCATTCCTAATTTTTACTTTTTCAATTTGAACATAAAATATAATAGTTATAATACTAAAATACTTACTTAAATGTGTTCAATTAAATTTTCCAATTTCCTTGTATTGCCATGTCTTGTTATTTTTGAGTATTCAATATATACAAGAACTTGTTTTTCCTTTTCAAAGATTTGTGATGGCTTGTGGCAGAAAACTGGGGACCACCAAATCATCTCAGATTACTTTAATACAGTTTGAGTCATTAGGATAATTAAGTTAGGGTCATTCTAGTTTGAGTTGGCATTAACTAAAAAATGGAAGAGAGGGGACAGTAAACAGATTTTCACCAGAGTCAGCAGTAAAACTCAGTTGGAGTTTTGCAGAAACAGTGGAAGCCAGATGACAATGGACTATATACTGTTCTCTGCAAGTCTTTTTATCTTGTCAATTTATCTCAGTTTTTAGCCTCTAAAATCTCTTTCAGAATTGCCAGATATCCTAATGGGAAATAGTGCCCCAAATGCCAGATGTAGTCAGGACCTCAGCTGATCACTCCTTGGCCGTGTTTCATTTCCCCAGTGTTTTCAAACATACATCTCATGGCATCTGTTCACTTTCTCCAGTCTCCTATCAGAGGTGTAAGTTTTCACTCTGTGTGTGGCTTTTATTAGTTTACAATTCTTTGTCAGTTTTTAATCAAACATTTTCATCTAAAATCGCTGTATAATGGCTCCAGTACATGGAGACCGTCTGGGTCTTCATCGCCTTTATTTTGCCTCTGTTCCTTTGTGTACCTGGTTACTCATGTACAGTGTTTGAAGGGACTGGAATTTGAGATTGAGAATGATGATCCCTATCTTTCAGAGAGAATTTATGCTTTCTCAAGAAAACTGGTTCACGCTGAGCCCCGGTGGCGTAGTGGTTGAGTGCGGGAATGTGGCCCACGGGCTTGGTGGTTCAGATCCAGCAGCAAGGCTGGGTAGCTCCCACGACCACCAGAGGGCAGTGATGCCCCCCCCCAAAAAAAAGAAACCTGATTCACTGACAGTTCAGCCCCCCGAAACTGTCAAAAAGCAGCCTTCTCTGCCACTCTGCTTCCTCTTCTGGGAATAAAGGGTAGCACCAGGAGAGGAATTCCCCCCAAGTTTTTCTTGCTTCTCTAGATTTCCACACACTCATCTTCTCCCAGTAATTCCTCACCACAGTGTGTGTCCATGTTAATCGAGGCAAGTGTTTTTCTTTGTCTTGGGAGGTTTAGTCTGAATTACCCAGTCTATTTTTATATGAAGTAGAAATCTTGATCATACAGCCATTTTAAAAGCAGTCGTTACTATTAGGCATTTTAGCCTATATACTAAGTTTCACAGTAATGGTGGAAGTACTGTAGGTGGTCACTCAAACCTGAATTTGAGCCCTGATTCCACTACTTAGGAGCCTAGTAACTTTGTACACATTTCTGTGCTTTCCTTTTAGCTCCTTTTAACGTACATACCACCTACCTCATGGGATGGCTGTCTGGTTATGGGATAGTGCATCAGAGTATCCAGTCAAGCCAGACTAAGTACAGATGCTTAACTATGGCTTACCTCTTACCCTTCTCCTGGACTCCACCTCCCCCCCCAAAAAAAAAAAAAACTTCCCCCATAATACTGTCCTGGTCACATTTTGAACTCTCTTCTCCAGGTGATTCTAGCCACAAGATTCCTATTTCAAACTTTGAACCTGGGCATGACCATGCAACTGTGTTAAAAAACCTGTATGGATTCATTCATCCAAACCCAGGGAACTGGCCGCCTATCTATTGCAAGGTAATTTCAGCTTTAAAATTTTCTGTAAAGTATCTCTGTTAGCTTTGTGGGTTAAAGAGTGCTTATTCGAGTTTACTTGGAATGTATAGTGATACCTGTGTTGTAGAACTCAATTCATTCCAAGTTTGTTTGAAAACCAAAAAGTCTGAGACATGAACATATTATTCCCCATAAGAAATAATGGAAAATCAAATAATTGCTTCTCAGGTCCAAAAGTTACATGTAAGAAGTTCATTTTTCCAGGGTTTAAAGTCACTAAGGAGGCCCTTAACCTTCTCGTATGTCACTTTCTTGGATATGCTATTGCCATCAAGTTGCTTCTGATTTATCCAAATTAGCAATAGCTTTTCAACAACCTTCATGGTCTGGGTTCATTGTTTCATGGTTAATAATTTCATACCTTCTGTTACATTGGCAGCTTTAATAACATTTTTTCCTTCAAAAAGTTGATAGCCATGTTGTAGTCAGTGGCCAAATCAACAAGCAGCAGCCTGATTCAGATTTCCCAGTGATTTTTTTCTTTAACTCTTTTGTGGTTCTCAATTTTCTCCCGAGCTTTCCTGGCATTACTCACTTTCTTTGGAGCCATGGTTGGAATATGTTAGGAAAATAAAGCACAAAGCAGCATTGACAGTACACTAGTACCAGTGCTCCATGTTGTCTGAGCAAAAGCAGCACTTAGCTTGTAGTGCTGCCCCTCTGTGTATGTGGTAAGGTGTGCTTAGGCTCACTCAGCCTGTACAGGTTTTTCAAGTTGGATTTTTGATTCAACTGTTGAACAAAGTTACAAAAACCAAGCAGATTTTTTTTTCGAACTTTGCTGTTCAAATTGTGAAAAGTTCAAGTTTGGATCCCTTTGACAACTGAGACAGCTTTGTAATTAAATATGATCAATTTCTCTGGTTTGGGGAGGATATTGGAGGCTAGGAAACCTGAATTAATTTCCACTTTCATAGATAGGATGTTTTTGCATTCCATCTTCTGGAATTTTTTCATTACTTTTTACCCTGAAGAGTGGGCTTTGTAGTCTATATGCCTATTACAAGCACAATTATCTTTTATTGAAAATTATATTCATAGCAATTTCTTGCCCTTGATTTTGAAGTCTTAGAGTATATTTATTCTTGATTATATATAAAGGTTTCTAGCCTTCAAACATTTGGGTTTCTAACCTTAATAGTATAATTTTAAACAGATTGGCTTATTTTCTGGACATTGGTTTCTTTACTTGCTCATTCTAAGTCTCACTTACTTTTCATAATGTATGTCAGCATTGCTTTACAAACACATGGCTGTTAATAGCAGTAGTCTTATATTCATGGGTGTTGCTCTTAAGACTATAATTCTTGATTTAGTTGTCAAAAGCCCTTTGAGACTCTCCCACCCTGTACTAATGTGAAAAGTAGAAAGTACAAATATTTCCCCTCCCCCTGTCTTTTCCAGTCTGATGATAGACCAAGAGTCAACTGGTGCTTGAAGCATATGGCTAAGACATTAGGTAAGAAGATTCATGGTTGCTGCCAAAAGTTATAATATCTGTGTTTGTTTCCAGTTTGATGTACATGTTCTAAGTACCTAAAGTCACTAATCAGATGTTTTCCATTTACCAATGGAAGAAATCAGGCATGATCTGAAACTACTTACTGTGGAGGACCTTGTCGTTGGAATCTACCAAGAAAAATTCCTCAAGGAGCCTTCTAAGACCTGGGTTCGGAGCCTCCTAGATGTAGCCATGTGGGATTATTCCAGCAACACAAGGTATTTATAGTTGATGACTCTTCAGAACTGAGAAAATATATTCATACTGCTTGTATATACACATGGCTCACCATGAATCAGAATTGACTCAACAGAAACTAATGACTTGTATATCTCTCTTTTGGGGACATATTTTCTTATAAAGCCTTGAAAGTTTTGTATTTCCCTTAAGATTCATTAATTTTAAGATACACGATTTTGTATGCCACCATAAACAAAGATCAAAGAAAATGAAAAAAGGCAAAAAAAAAGTCAAAACCATGTCCCTAAAAATTTTTATACAAATGGAAGAATGCATTTAGATTGATTTAGTTGTTATTATATGGAATTCTTTTTTGTTTGTTTGTTTGTTTTTTTGGGAGGGCATCACTGCCCTATATAGATTTCTTTTATCTACACTCCCATTCACTGCCTTAGAGTCAGTTCTGATTCATAGCAATTCTGTAGGACCGAGCAGAACTGACCCTTTGATTTTCTGAAGCTGTAACTCTTTGTTGGAATTTAAAGTGAAGTCTTTCTCCCCAGGAGCTGGTAGGTTTGAACTGCTGGCCTTGTGGTTAGAAGCCCAACATTAAACCACTATGCCAAAAGGATAATGGAATTAGAAGATAATGGAATTTTTCTACAAATTATTTGGAGTTCTTTGGATAAAAAGGGACATATAAATGAAATAAACTGACAAAAATACCTAATTTTTATTTTGAAGTAACTTCCCTCTTATGTAAAAGCTGCAGTAACACAGCTGTCAGTATCTCAATTATCAATCTTTTGATACATTTTCTGTCATTTTGTTTTGAATATATAACTTTCTCTGAACCATTTGCTGTAAATTAATGTAAATTGCAGTCATGCTGATTGTGTTTCCTAAAATCAAGAGCATAGAAGTCTCATACTGATGTTAGCAGAATGAAGACATTACTGTTAACTAATCTGAAGACCATGTTCATACTTGCTAGTTGTTCCAAGTATGTCTTTCAAAGCAAAACATTTATGGGGTCCAATTCAGTATCATATTTACATTTAGTTATTATTTCTCCTATAGTCTAGAACAGCTCTTTATTTTCATAGAGAATTTTCACAAATTTTAACATTTATGAAGTATACCATACAGACCAATTATCTTCAAGGCTATAAGTTTTCAATTGCCCTATGCTTAGAATGAGATGCATTTGTGGCAGGAATACCACAAAAGTGGTTTTGTGTCTTCTGAGTTCATTATATCTGAATATATAGTAAATTATCCTACTACAAATGTTGATTGTTTTGATTACTGGCTTAAGTTAAGGTCTACCAGAGTAACTTCTCTGTTGAAGAGTTGCTTCTTTTTTCCTGAAAATAATTACCATACCATGTGGAGAGATGCTTTGAGACGAGTTAGATAATTCAGTTCCCAAATTTCCATTTAGTAATTTTTACATGCATTAATGATTTTTATCTGAATCAGTTATTGCTTGTCAACTGGTGATTCTCTAATTTGATCTTTTCTTCTATCCTTATTAGCTGGAAGTCTACAGAAGGGAGAACTTTTCCTTTTCTACGATTTTATATTTCATTTGTATGACTATGGACTTAAGCATTCCTATTCTCTCAATAATTTATAATCCAATACTGCTCTTACTTAAGAAGCCTTGGTGACTGTTAGACTGAGTTGACTAAAGAAACAACTCCAGTGACCTTGATATATGTTTAAGAAAGCACTTTATTTCAAGAAGTAGTTGTGTATCGAGAAAACATTCCAGCCCAATCCACATCAAGTCCTTAAGTCCAATATTAGCCCATAAGTCCCTCTTCAGAATCAGGAAGCCATATGGAATGATGCAGAATGCAGGCATCTCATAGGCTGGTGGGTACAAAGTCCTGTGGATCCACAATGGCAGGGGACATTACCTTCCAACCGGAAGGTAAAGGCAGAGAGAGGGATAAGGGGAGGGTCCCAGACTCTCCTTATGATAAAGCCACACCTACAGGAGGGACCATCAGGTTGTCACCTGATTGACAGGTTGAGTACCACCCCAACACTTTTCTATAGCTTCACGTTTATATAAAACTATGTAACTACCACAGTGGGACAGTGTGGGACAGTGGTTACAGGCTTTCAGTTACTATTAACTGAAAGGTTGGCAGTTTGGACCCACCAGTCACTTTATTAAAAAAAAGCTCTGTCTGCTTCTGAAATGATTTACAGACTTGAAAACCCTATGGAATTCTACTCTGACCCATAGAGTCTCTCTGAGTCAGAATTGATTTGATGGCAGTGGCTCTGTTCTTTATCGTTTTTTATTTTTATGAACATAGTGTTCTGAACAGGTCTGATACAGAACCCCAATCAAATTCACCCAGAATTAGTTTGTTTCAAGTCATAGCAACCCTGTAAGATAAAGTAGAATCGCTCTTTTGGCTTTCTAAGACCGTAATCTTTATAGGAGCAGGCATTCGCATCTTTTCCATAGGATGGCTGTGGGTCTGAACTGCTGACTTTACGTTTAACAGCCCAGTGCCTCACTTGCTGTGCACCCAGCACTACAGTTCATGGCACAGTAAGATGTTTTAGGTAATTTGTTCTTTTTCTGTACCTGCTTTGGATTAGTCTTTTCTGCATGGAGCTCTGGTCCTCTTAAATGTTCAATATTGACATAATCGTCAAGTTGGCTCTGACGCATTGTGAACAACTGTGCATCAGAACAAAAATATTATCTGAACCCATCGTCCTGGAGTCCCTTTTGACTTCTATGTATATTTATTCTTTAGCATATCAAAGATTGTAGTTCTCCTTTGTGGGTAGAACTATGGGGGGGTGTGAATGCGTCTGTAAGTGTATGTGTATGCATATGTGCACACACATTTCACACTTACTCTAGTCAGCTCTCACTTTTTCTGTCTATATTTCACTAAGCGTTCATATAAATCCTAAATTCCAATCTAACACCATTGAGTTCTGTTGTCTCACTTTTCTGTATTTTTATTTGTCTTCTCTGGAAGTGAGAAACCTAGCTTTCAATCATTTTACTTGTTTGTTCAATCCCAGAATAAGTAGTTTCAGAGTTGATACCACTATGAAAAGCAAGTATTTAGAAAATACATGTTTTCTTACAGTTCTTTTAGTTTGTATGTAGTCAGAATGCTTGGTATAGTCAAAAATACTTCTTTAAAAAAGCTGTTTGGCTTTGTTGCCATTGAGATGCCATTGAGATGCCAGTGAGTCAGTTCCGACATAAAGCACTGCCAGGTCCTGCACCCTCTTCGCCATTCTTCCTCTGCTTTAGCTCCTTGATGGCAGCCACCGTGTCAGTCCGTGTGATTGAGGGCCTTCCTCTTTTTTGCTGTTCCTTTAATTCACCAGACATGACATCCTTCTCCAGGGACTGTTCTCTCCTGGCAGCATATCCAAAATATATAAGATGAAATCTCAGCTCCTTGCCTCTACTGAGCACACTGACTGTACTACCCAGACAGACGTGTTTTTACTTTAAGGCAGGCCATGGTACTTTGAATACTCGTTTCCATCACCACAATTCAAAGGCAGGGATTCTTCTTGAGTTTTCCTTATGCAGTGTCCAACTTTCCCATGCACGAGGCAATTGAAAATACCACAGCCTGGGTCACGTGCACACTAATGCTCAAGGTAACATTCTTCTTTTTCAACACCCTGAAGAGGTCTCTTGCAGCAGATTTATCTAATGCAACACGCCTGTGCATCTCCTAACTGCTGTTTCCACGAACATTGATTATGACTCCAAGCCAGATGAAATCCTTGACAACTTCAGCCTTGTCTCTTTTGTCATGATGTTACTATTGGCTTAGTTGTGAGGATTTTGGTCTTTTGAATCATTTAAAATTTATTGAGACTTGTTTTGTAATTAAATGTGATGTATCCTATATAAGGGTGCACACTTATCATTAGCGGTCATTTCATGAAGGTGAGTATCAACTAAGGCCATGTTATCAGAATATTAACTGTTCTTGGATTGGGACTAGAGTTAGTAGAAGTCTAGATTCCTATGTGCTTGCCCCTGGGGTTTGCACATTTCAGATTTACTTTGGTGGACGTAATATGACAAACTCAAAACCCTGTAAGACCAACTGCAACAGTAGCAGCCAAAAGCTATCTAGCATCCAAACAGAATGAGAACACACACACACACACACACACAGAAAAAGAGAAAGATAAAAAGCAATCTAAAAACAGGAAAACCAAAACCCATATAAACAAAGCAGTTATACTCATCCCACTGGGGTATAAGTTGATTGTATTATTAGCATCATCAATGTTCCCAGTGTTCCAGCTCTGGTACTGTTGGTAGGAGTCTATGCAAGTATAAGTCCGCCTTGGGGTGCAACCCTTGAGTTTTTGCCATATACAGTTTGATCCCCCATTCAATTGGGCTCTGTTGACTATAGGTATAGAGATTGATGGGGGGGGGAGCGGGGGACTACTTGATCAATTCTTCAAATATGGATCTCCATTCAACAGATCAGATGCAGTTGTGCCACTGCAAGGTGAGTGTCGAAGTACTATATGTATGGTAGTACTGGGTCTCTTTCCAGTGTTCATCCACTGAGCTGGGGATTCCCCCCTGCCCCCCACCCCAGGGTCCAATGACCACCACTTCCACAGACCTGGGGCAGCCAATCTGTTTCCTCTCCCTTTGGAGTACCCCAGTCCTTAGTCCACCTAGGCAACTTGGAGGCAGAGTTCAGTTCTCAATGGGACCTCTGTTAAGTTTTTCTGGTGCAGCCCCTGTGTTACGCTGCCTGCAAGGTCAGCATCCATAAACACCATGGTGCTTAGTTCCTGGCATGGTTCATCAACGGTTGAGTAGAAACGTATTCATAGTGTCTACCTAGCAAATTGAATCTGTCTCATTGTTCCCTAGGTTCCCTACACATCATTTAGCGTCCCTTCACGTTGTAAGGTTACTTCTCCGCACTCACTCACCATACTCACCTACAAAGCTATCAACTTATAATTTGGTAATTAGCCCTTTGTCTGATGTGTCATTGGTAAATTTTTTTCCCAATACGTGGACTCTTGTATCACTCTCCTGATGAGGCCTTTTGATGTGCATAAGTGATGTAACTTCAGAATGTCCTAATCTTTTTGTCTTTTGCTGAATGTGCCTCTTCCATTATACTTGGTAGTCTATGTAAGCCTTCCACAAGGGCCCTTAAGTTTGTTCCAGCCTTCTCAGTGATGATTCTGAAACTTTGGGGTTTATATTTATGTCTTTCATCTATCTTGAATTAGTTTTTGTGTTTGGGGAAAGATAAAGAGCAGGGGTGCTCACATTTTTTCACTATGCAAGCTACTTATAAAATGATCAAGTCAAAATGATATACCAACTACAAAAATGCAAAGCATATTTATCTATTTGTTACATTTATTCATAAATACATTGAGAATTTTTATATGTACAATGTATTTTTTTTTTGGCATCACTGCTTCTGGTGGTCGTGGGTGCTGCCCAGTGCTGCTCCTGAGAGCCGCTGCTGGATTTGAACCACCAAGCCCGCGGGCCTCAGTCCCGCACTCAACCACTTACGCCACCGGGGCTCAGCCCCCAATGTGTTTATGTACCTTGCATAACCAAATGAGTCCAGATTGCATAACACAACACAATTAACTATGTACATTTTTTGTCATTACCTGAGTTTACTCTGATAACTTGCATTGAATAGAAGGAGCCAGGGATGCATAGTCCAGACAGTAGCTGCTGACAGTCAGCTTCAAGCACACTTCCAAATGATGATCAGTCGTGGTGGAATAGTACTTGGACTTAATGATCTTTATGGGAAAGAGACTGACTCAAATCATTAAGTAGAACTGAATGATGCAGTCAAGGAGGTAGCACATTTTTCATGTTTGTGTGCTTTCCCTCTGAGAGGTAAGTTCCAAAACTGTTCATGTGTTCTGAACTTCAGCTGAGTGTCAGCTTGTAGTGTCAAAATCTCCCATTCCATATGAAAGTGATACATTCTTGTCTTCTTACGTGGTCCAGTTCCCCCACTCATTTTAATAATCTTTGTTATATTTAAGAAGAAAACACCCAAGGTCTTAAAAATTGGCAATAACTTGTCAGTTTGCTGCGCTAAGTGCAGTTGTTTGCACGTGTGATTGCCATCTAAGATTGCATCTGATTGGCTTTGCATATGATTGGCTGGGCTGTATATCAGTTAAGTGATGGGCTCGGTGATAGGCTTACATCTATTTTTAATGCTATATGATCTATGTACACTACATTTGTGATTGACTTGTAGATCACGATTGATGTATTGAGCACCCCTGATACAGGGTCTTATTTCATTCTTCTGCATATGGAGATCCAGTTTGTCCAACACCATTTGTTGAAGGGGCTGCCTTTCTCCCATTGAATATTATTAGGTTCTGTGACAAAGATTAGATGTCTTCAGGCTGATGCATTTATCTTGGGTTTTCTGTTCTGATTGCTTGGTCTATGTTTCTCTTGTAACAGTACCAGGCTTCTTTGACTACTGTGGCTATGTAGTAGATTTTTAGGACAGGCAGGGCTAGGTCTCTATTTGGTTCTTCTTTTTAAGAAGTTCTTTGCTTTTTCTGCATTTTCCCATATGAAATTTGTAATTAGTTTTTCGTTTCCTAAAGAATTTATTTTGGATTTGAATTGGTAATTGCATCGTATCTATAGATTGTTTAGTTAGTATTGTCATTTTCATGATACTAATCTGCCTATCCATGAGCATGGGATATTCTTCCACCTTTATAGTAATGCTCCATAGTTTTCTTTGTATAATTCATTTCTTTTAAGTTTATCCTAGTATTTCATCTTCTGTGAGGTTATTGTAAATGGTCTTGATTTCTTTTGTGTGTGTGTTAGTAGTTTATTGATCTTTTAACTTGCAGTTCTCTTTTAAAATCATTTTATTGGGGGCTCATACAATTCTTACCATAATCCATCCATTGTGTCATGCACATTTGTACATTTTTTCCCATCATCATTTTCAAAAACATTTTCTTTCTACTTGAGCCCTTGGTGTCTGCTTCTCAGTATTGCCATCTCCCTCCCTCATGAACCCTTGATAATTATAATTTTTTTTCATGTCTTACACTGATCGATGTCTCCCTTTTCCCACTTATCTAGTGTCTAGCCCCCTGAAAGAGGCTATATGTGGGTCATTGTGATCTGTTCTCCCTGTTCTCCTCCATCACTTGTTTCCCCTCCTGGTATGATTACTCACAATATTGGTCCGGAGGGATTTGTCTTTACTGGATTCTCTGTTTACAGCTCTTATCTGTACCTGTGCATGCTCTGGTCTCGCTGGATTTGTAAGGTAGAGTTCAGGTCATGATAGTGTGATGGAGGAACCATTAAAATAGTAGAGGAAAATTGTATGTATCATCAGTGTTATATTACACTCTGACTGGTTTGTCTCCTTGCTACTCTTCTATAAGGGGATGCTCGGTTGCCTACAGATGGGCCTGGATCTCCACTCCAAACTCTGCCTCATTCATAATGATATAATTTTTGTTCTTAGATACTTGACACCTGATCCCATTGACAACACCTGATCCTATTTACAACTCCTGATCACACAGGCTGATGTACTTCTTCCATGTGTGGACTTTGTTGCTTCTCAGCTAGATGGCAGCTTGTTTATCTCCAAGTCTTTAAGATTCCAGATTTGATGCCTTTTGATAGCTGGGCACCATCAGCTTTCCTCACCACATTTGCTTATGCACCCACTTTGTCATCAACAATTGTGTCAGGAAGGTGAGCAGCATGGAATTCCAGTTTAATAGAACAAAGTGTTCTTGCGATGAGGGAGTACTTGAGTGAATGCTTCTTCAACTCTCCATATGAAGTTGGCAATCAGCTTTTCCATTTCTTTGAAGAAAGATAATGGTATTTGTATCAGGATAGCATCAAACTTACACATTTGTATCAGGATAGCATCAAACTTACACAATGCTTTGGGCAGAATTGACATTTTTATCATGAGTCTTCCAATCCTTGAGTATGGGATAGTCTTCCATTGGTGGAGGTCATTCTTGGCTTAATGTAATAGTTTTTTTTGTAATTTTCCTTGTACAAATTCTTAGTTTTTCTGGATATTTCAATATTGTGAAGGGTATTCCTTTTTGATCCCCCTGTTCTGTGATCTTAGCTGATGTATATAACAGTCCAATAGACTTTTGTTTGTTGGTTTTGTGTTCTGCCACTCTGCCATACTCCTCTATTGCTTCCAGTACTCCCTTTGTGGAACTTTTAAGAATGTCCATATATAAAAACATATCATTTGCAAATAATGATAGTTTCGCTTCTGCTATCCCCAGGTGAATACCTTTGATATCTTTTCTTTGCTAAGACCTCCAGTACAATGCTAAATGAGAGTGGGGACAAGGGACATCCTTGTATGGTTCCCTTTGAAAATCTACTTTGATAATAAAATTATCACCTCAGTTCTCTTTTGATCATTGTTTGCGTGGAATGTGTGTGTGTATGTATGTATATATATTTATCCATCTCTTTACTCTCAACCTTTCTGTGTCCTTCAGTCAGAGATGTCTCTTTCTATCTTGCTTTTTATCCATTCTGCCATTCTCTACCTTTTGAATGGTTTTAGTACATTTGCATTCATAGTAATTACAGATAAAGGGCTTCTGCCATTTTGTTATTTTTTGTATGTCATACATGGTCATTCTGAGTCTGAATCTATTCAGTGTCACTGGGTTGGGTCTTTGGGTTTATACCTTTGTCCCCCAGTATTTGTGTGCAGTTGAGTGTGTGTGCAACCATTTTGATAACCTTTAGTCTTTTCTGTATTTTCCAGATATTTTCTTTTTAGTTACTATTAGGATTTTACTTACTGTATATATGCGAGTATAAGTCAATGAGAATATCAGCTAAGGCATCTAATTTTACCACAAAAACTCCATTAAAAATATGCTGAGAAACTCAGTTTATACATGAGTCTATATGGTAACTCTTTTTTTTGTTGTTGTTCGCTTTTTTTTGGGGGGGGGGCATCACTACCCTCTGGCGGTTGTGGGAGCTACCCAGCACTGCTCCTTAGAGCTGCCCCTGGATTTGTACTGCAAAACCCACGGACCGCAGTCCTGCACTCACGCCACTGGGGCTCAGCCATTTTTATGCATTTTAAAGAATTTTGTAAAACTTGCAGATGCCTTTAAAAAAAATTTTAATCATTTTATTGTGAGCTTGTAAAACGTTTATCACAATCCATACATACATATATTGTGCCGAGCACCTTCACAAGCCTGCTGCTGTCATCATTCTCAAAACATTTGCTTTCCACTTGAGCCCCTGGCATCACCTCATCTTTTCCCCTCCCTCCCTACTCCCCTTCCCTCGTGAACCCTTGATAGTTTATAAATTATTATTATTTTATCATAACTTGCACTACCTGGTCTCCACACTGGCCCAAGATGCTCAGAGGACTATGCCCCTGCGGAGACCTAATGGGTCACAGAATGGACTAGACAAATGACAACAGGACATGTCATGCTGTCTCCTTACTGAAGCAGACAGCAACAGAGGACATTTTTTGGGGGTCACATGGTGGAGAAGCAACATGGTCAGAGTCCCCAAAATGGAGCGAATCAAGAAGGGAGCATTCCTGGATGGGCAGTCGGAGGAGCGAACAATGGGAGGGATCAGGTATCAGGGATCAAAGAACAAAATGTGTGTCCACTCTCCCGATACGATTGCTGAAGACAAATAGGTGCATAAGCAAATGTGATGGAGAAAGCTGATGGTGCCTGGCTCCC